>QRFJ01006077.1:0-175574 GCA_006176705.1 Cocos nucifera | reverse complement strand
GAGTGCCTTGGACCAGTCAAACTGGATTCTTAGAAGAACTCTCATTGGAATCCTAAAGGGAGATGGAGTCCTTGTCCAACAAGGACTCCTAGGCGCCTCCTACTTGGGCTCACGCCACCCTTGGCGTGCGCCCTTCTCCTTGCCAGGTTCTGGCAGGGGGACAAGCCCCCACCAGCTCTCCAATAGGTGCATGACATGTGGTCAAAAGTCAAAGGGTCAATGGTCAACGTTTGACCAGTCAAAGGTAGACTTTTGACCAAAGTCAAAGAACAAGAAATGGCAGGTGACCAAAAATGGCAGGTAATGTCTTACAAATAAGACAACCTATTCTGACTTGGACAACCTCCAGTCAGACCATATGAAGGCCTCTGATTTGAGCACAAACTCCTTTGGCTCAGACAGGACAACTTATTTATGATAGTAAAAGAAGAACGTTAGGTTCAATCGAGTGCTAGCACGATTTCCTTGAACCTAATTGAATCTCATTCAGATCAATTGAACTAGATCAGTTCAATTGATGATCACCAGATTCAAACCCTTGTTTGTGTGACCCAGTTAGGTTCAGTTCTGTATGGTAATGGGATATGTCATGATCTCTATCATCGACATCATCGAAACTCCTTTCGATGGATCAGAACTCTTCTGATTCGAACAGCTAGAATGATCGATCATCTAAATCATTCTAATTGCTCCCAAAATCCACCAGTGACACCTAGCAGTATATGGTGGCAACCCATCAGAGCTGAATGCGAACCTCTTGGTGCAGCTACCTGTGTGATTAAGTTCTTCTATCTTGAGCCCCGATCAGATTAGGGTTAAGGTGAACTCGTCAAACCCTAGTCTCTGTCATATGATGTAATCATTCGATTCGAGTCCAATGTGAAAATCTAAATAGAAACTCTTTCTATTATTTCACTCTGCCATGGCCATGGGCTTCAGGACTTGATTCTCATGATCATCATAGGGCTACTCCTCTACCACCGAGGTAGATAGATCCCATCTTGATGCAATCCAGTTCCTACAATGAACATGCTATAGCCAACATACACCTCAGGGTTCCATATGGCTAGGAGACCGAGTAATGGTGTAGTCAAACTATAACACCCTCAAGGTGAACTGCCGATGCATCTCAGGTCAAAGAACCAGACACACTACTGCAGCATCGAGTCAGTCATTGACGAGAAGGTAGACTCCCTAATGACTACTCGAGGTGGTCACGCTCAGTGCCCTCGTTCTCTAACGAGTACCTGTACTCTCGCTCCGGTGTCTCCACACCGTAGACTCAAGACTCATCTACTAAAGAGAAGCGATCGTACACCAACCTTCCGGATCAATCACCATCCTCGTGATGATCCTATGGTCGGGAGCTTTTATGAGTTAATAATGATTATTCATGTCTTAAATTTTCAACTCTTGAAAATATGAATTATCATTACCATTAACTCAAAGGATGTATCACAGACACTAAATACACATATGTGATAGAAAATAACCCATTTTATTAATTATAGTCAAAATTATAATTTTGCCCCTAGAAGTGTATTACAAGTGTCAGCCAATTCTGGCTTCTAGGGCACATATATCTAACAATCTCCCACTTGTCCTAAAGCCAATTGGCTACAAGTCTAAGTCCCATCTTCTCAAGGTGGGCTTCGATCTTCTGCTGGCCCAACGGCTTTGTAAGTGGGTCTGCCACATTATCTGTGGAGTTGACTCTCTTGACCTCAACGTAACCTTTCTCAAGGTAATCGCGGATGAGATGATATCGCCGCTCAATGTGCTTGGACTTCTGGTGAGACCTCGGCTCCTTAGCAAGGGCTATGGCGCCATTGTTGTCGCAGTAAAGAGGAATGGCATCTGATGGCATTACTCCAATTTCTGCAGCAAACTTCTTGTACCAGAATGCTTCCTTTGCAGCCTCTGATGCAGCTATATATTCTGCTTCCATGGTGGAATCTGCTATCACAGTTTGCTTGGAACTCTTCCAGCTGACAGCTCCACCATTGCACACAAACAGACTTCCAGATGTCGACTTTCGATCATCTATATCGGACATGAAGTCCGAGTCTGTGTATCCCTGGACTTGGAGTTCTCCATTACCAAAGACCAACATCATATCCTTAGTTCTTCTCAAGTACTTAAGGATACATTTCACAGAAGTCCAGTGTTCTTCACCTGGATTTGACTGATATCTGCTTGTGACACTCACAGCATGGGCTATATCAGGTCGTGTACATAGCATGGCATACATGAGGCTCCCTATTGCAGAAGCATAAGGGATCTTGCTCATGCGTTCTATTTCCTCAGGTGTGCTGGGGCACATCTTCTTGGAAAGATGAATACCATGTCTGAAGGGTATTAATCCCCTCTTAGAGTTTTCCATACTAAACCTCTTTAGTACTTCCTCTATGTACATCTTCTGTGAAAGTCCTAGCATCCTATTCGGTCTATCCCTATAGACCTTAATTCCTAGAATAAAGGATGCTTCACCTAGGTCTTTCATGGAGAATTCCTTAGGACAACCACATCTTGACTGATGTCAACATGGGAATATCATTCCCAATAAGGAGGATGTCATCCACGTACAATACGAGGAAGACAACAGCGCTCCCACTGACCCTTTTGAAAACACATGGTTCCTCTTCATTTTTGATGAAACCAAACTTTTTGATCACATCATTGAAACGAGTGTTCCAGCTCCGAGATGCTTGCTTAAGTCCATATATGGACCTTTGCAGCTTGCAAACCTTGTGATCAGTATCACTGGATGTGAAACCTAGCGGCTGTTCCATATAGATATCTTCCTCAAGATATCCATTTAGGAATGCCGTTTTCACGTCCATTTGCCATATTTCATAATCGAAATAGGCTGCAACAGCAAGCAATGTGCGGATGGATTTTAGCATAGCCACTGGGGAAAAGGTATCCTGATAGTCAATGCCTTCACGTTGACTATAACCTTTTGCCACTAGTCTAGCCTTGAATGTCTCCACATTCCCATCTGCACCAATCTTTCTCTTGAAGATCCATTTACACCCAATAGGTACTATACCTTCTGGTGGATCTACCAAGGTCCAGACTTGGTTTGAGTGCATCGAGTCGAATCTTCTGACTTCATTGCCTCAAGCCATTTCTCGGAGTCGATATCTGATATCGCCTCGTTGTAGGTTTTGGGATCATCACCATGAGCACCATTACCTATGAGGAACATTTCCTCTACATCCTCTGAAATAATACCTAAGTATCTTTCAGGGGGACGGGAAACTCTTTCCGATCTACGAGGTGGAGGAGGTAGTGTTCTTATTGGCTCAACCTGATTTGGTTCCACTTGGTCCTTAGCTCTTTCTGCTTGTGAGACTTTCTCATCAAGCTTAATCTGCTTTCCAATGCCACTATCTTGAATAAACTATTTTTCAAGAAATATGGCATGTCGACTCACAATCACATTGTGGTCTTCTGGAATGTAGAAATAGTATCCTAATGACTCTTTAGGATATCCTATGAATCGAGCTCTAAAGGACCTAAACTCTAACTTGTCCGCTTGTTGTCTTTTGACATGAGCCGGACAACCCCAAATTCTGAGATGACTCAGACTTGGTTTCTTACCGTGCCATATCTCATACGGTGTGGTAGGAACGGTTTTAGAGGGAACCCTATTCAGTAGATAAATTGAAGTTAATAATGAATGTCCCCAAAGAAAATCTGGGAGGTCTGTGAAGCTCATCATGGATCGAACCATATCCAATAGAGTCCGATTTCTCCGTTCTGAAACCCCGTTGAGTTGAGGTGTTCCTGGTGGAGTCCATTGAGAGACTATGCCATTTTCCTTAAGATAGTCTAGGAATTCCCGGCTAAGGTATTCACCTCCTCGATCTGATCGAAGAACCTTAATGGGTTTTCCAGTTTGTTTTTCTACTTCATGTCTGAATTCTTTGAACTTTTCAAAAGCTTCAGACTTGTGTCTCATAAGATACACATACCCATACCTAGACAGATCATCGGTAAAGGTAATGAAGTAGACAAAATTGCCTCTAGCCGGCACATCAAATGGGCCGCACACATCAGTATGTACTAGGGCAAGGAGATCTGTGGCCCTCTCCCCATGTCCAACAAAAGGGAGTTTAGTCATTTTGCCTTGAAGACAAGATTCACAAGTTGGATATGACTCGGAAAAGTCAATGGACTCAATAGCCCATTTTTCTCCAATTTGTTGATCCTATCTTCTGCTATATGACCTAATCTCAGGTGCCATAGATATCTGTCGTTTGGACTATCCCTAGGTCGTTTGGCATTCACGTTTTGCTCGATAGTTAGAACAGGTACATCAATATGTAGCTGATAAAGACCATTAATAAGGAAACCATTTGCAATTTTATTTCTTTCATAAAGAATGTTACAATGGTCCTTAAAGAAGGTGATCACATAACCTTCTTGTGCTAAGCATGAAACAGAAATCAAATTCCTGCTAGCTGCAGGCACATAATAACAGTCTTTCAAAACTAAGTCTAAACCAGATGGTAATCGAAGAGGGTATGTTCCCACGGCTACTGCAGCAACTCTTGCTCCATTACCGACGCGTAGGATCATGTCTCCATCCCTCAGCCTCCTGCTATCCTCAAGACCCTGCATAGAAGTGCACAGATGAGCACTAGAACCAGAGTCAAGCACCCAACTGGATGCAGAAGAAACCGTAAGGTTAGACTCAATAACGAGCATACCTCCAGAAGGACCTTCCTTCTTGTTCTTTAGGGTGGCCAGGTAAGTAGGGCAGTTCCGCTTCCAATGGCCGTCGCTGTTGCAATGGAAACACTTTCCTTTGCCATCGACCTTCTTCTTCGGTTCTGCCTTCTTCTTCTTTGATCCTTCTACCTTTTGCTTTTTCACAGACTTCTTTTTCTTTCCATAAGACTTTCTTTTGGAAGAAGTCCGTTCCATAGCAAGAACTGAGCCTTTAGAACCTTTCATAGAAAGCTCAGCGGTAACCAGCATATTCATCAACTCGGCCAAGGAATTTTGAAGTTTATGCATGTGGTAATTCATGATGAATTGCCCATATGCATCAGTCAAGGATTGCAGAATAATATCATTCTGCAAGTCCAAGTCCAACTTCACACCGAGCTTCTCAAGCTCTTCCATGTCCTTGATCATTGTCAGACAGTGATCTTGGACTGACTGCCCATCACGCATCTTAGCCTTAAAAAGTCGTTTCGTGACTTGATATTTGGCTGCGCGACTCTGTTCACCAAACATCTCCTGCAGGTGAGCCAACATTTGGCGAGCAGTCCCGATATCTTCATGTTGGCGCTGGAGCTCATCAGACATCGAGCCCAACATGTAGTATCTGGCCTTATTGTCTTCGTCAATCCATTTTTCCAGAGACGCTCTCTGTTCAGTGGATGGACGAGCTGGTAAGGTGGGAGGGTCCTGGTCCAAAACATGTGTTAACTTCTCTGAACCCAAAACAATTTTGTAGTTCCTGAGCCAATCTTTATAATTGGGTCCAGTCAGTCTATGTGTGTCTAGGATACGTGCCAGTGGGTTGGACGCAGACATTTTCCTGTAGAGAGTCAAAGATTCTAGTTAGATACTGTAATTTTGACTTGACCAATTTGTTTAGGGATTTTATTTTTAAACAAATTAGCTCCCACTATTTTCTCGGATCCCTACACTCCCTCTGTAGAGATGCGAAAATCTCCGCGATTGATGATTTCTAGTGGGTGGTGCGGTCTCACCAACTGACTCATCACCTCACCTAACAGTTATTGGTGATGGGTTAGCCAATGAGTGAACAACTCTTGTTCAATGATTCTCTAATCATGGTGCACCCAAACTTGGTCTCTAATTCATGAATCTCACCGTATCCGGAATATTGATCCACTCCTTAGTTAAGTCAGACCCACCATTTGCATAGACTGGGTTCCTAATTGGGTCTCTCACCGTATCCGGAATATTGAGCCCAACTCATCCTCCAGCCCATAGCATCCAATGCCTAATAGACATGGTTGCGTCTTCCCGGTGCAACTGAGCCACTGTATCCAGCCGAGAACAATCAACCCCGGGAAGGGCCCGCACGTCTACAATGGTGGAAGACCTCGGACTTAATCTTTTCTTAGGGAGAATTGATTCAGGTCTCATTAAACTAGACTTGGCTTAGTCATAACAATTATGACTAACCTAGTGGCATGGGTCAGCTCGGATTATTGACCACCTCAGATCAGAACTGTGTCAACAGATATGGCCAGGTAAGTGAGACCGGTGGAAGGAATATGCCATTAACTCGTACAAGAACGCATTCAGGTCGAGTAGCTTCCAATTAAAAACCAGTCGGTCGTCTGTGCCAAACTTACCTTAGACACCAAATTGTTGAGTCAGAACCAATTGGGTTAGCCTACAATCCAGACTCTAACCTCTGAGCCTAATTAGGTCTTGCTTGATCGTGACTCGATCTTGACCCAGACTTAATCCTATTAGGCTGGTCAATTTAAGCATTGTTGATCCCATCTAACCAACTCTTGATTCGGTTTGATCAACCGCTTAGACCTAATTGAGCTACCCAAGCCCGAACCCAGTATTATGAATATGTCTTAGATCTGAAATTCTCAATTTTAGACCTAATTAATATTCCATAAACTTAATTCTTAATTAAGTAGGGTTCATAAACAAAATATGCACAATAAATCCTAGGGTTTCAGGATCTAGGGTTTTGCAGAAAGTAAGTTTTGGGTTTCTGATTAAGGACGAACACGCAGCACCCCTACACATCATAAGAACACCCCATCGAATGGGAAGAGAGGGCCTTTAAACCCTTCTTCGTTCTTATGACCGGACGGCCAAGAGGAACGCCTTAATCAGGAACATTCAATAAACATTCAATACTACAAAACAGTTATAGATCTATATCATATATCTCATATACAAATTTAGATCTAATCCATGGCATATTTTGCATACATCTCATGTATCATAATCATGCATGTTTTCAGATCTAAATTATCACATAATAATCTGAAAAAATTAGATTTAAATTGATCTAATCAAAATAAATTCTAATCTAGACAATTATGTAGAACTATTCTACAACTAGTCTAGTCATGCATCTATCATATCTCATATGATATTTAAAATTAAATAATTTTTATTTGCTGTTTATCAGATGTTATTATAACACTTATAATATCAGAAAACAGTAAATAAGAAGATCTAAAATATGATTTAATCATATTAAATCAAAGACATGCAAAACTATTCTATAGAACTATTCTATTCTAGAACTAGTCATGCATATCTTCATGTTCTTAGATCCAAATCATTTAATTTTAATTTTCCTGATTTCAGATCTGATCACATCTCATGTGACATCTGAAATCACGTTATTTTTAATTAAAATAAAATTAAAAATCAGATCTAAACTATTTTTAGAACCATGGCTCTGATACCACTTGAAGGGAAATCCTGATTTCCCTGACCAGGTTCGTTCAGATCTGATCAGATCAAGAGATATATTTCAAAAATTTTTCTCTTAGATCTGTATCAGATCAGGGATGCTTCAGATCTGATTCTTATTTATTTAATAAAAATTAAATGAAAAGGATAAATTAAATCACATTCAATTTACCTGAATAGGGTAATCCTATTACCCTGTTGATGATCCTGTTTGCAGCGGAAGGTTCTGGATCAAGCCACGCAAGCGCCTGGCCTCTACCGGTATCCACTCGGGCTGGATCTGGAGATCCTCTTCTTCTCTATCACGCCTCCAAAAATCAGATCTGGATCTGATCTGGAGGATCTTCAAAACTCCTTTTGAAGATCTGCAGTCGTTCTTCGCAGCAGCGCAGCCTTCTTGCTTTTGATCTCCTTTTCTTGATCTAAATCGCACCAATCCAAATCCAAAACACTTTTGGACGTGGAGAGCAAGGGGAGAAGAGAGTATGGCGTGGAGAAAGGGGAGAGAGGCAGCCTTGGGGCGTGGGAAGATTGCTTCTTGATTATTCTTGATTATTTTTTCACTTGGGCGCTGGGTCTCTTATATAGACTAAGCGTGATCCAAGTCATCTTCCTCCCAACCAATCACAACCCTTTGTGAAATCAGATCTAAATCTGATTGGTGGGATTAGAGTCCCCTGGATTCCTACTTGGAGAGTGCCTTGGACCAGTCAAACTGGATTCTTAGAAGAACTCTCATTGGAATCCTAAAGGGAGATGGAGTCCTTGTCCAACAAGGACTCCTAGGCGCCTCCTACTTGGGCTCACGCCACCCTTGGCGTGCGCCCTTCTCCTTGCCAGGTTCTGGCAGGGGGACAAGCCCCCACCAGCTCTCCAATAGGTGCATGACATGTGGTCAAAAGTCAAAGGGTCAATGGTCAACGTTTGACCAGTCAAAGGTAGACTTTTGACCAAAGTCAAAGAACAAGAAATGGCAGGTGACCAAAAATGGCAGGTAATGTCTTACAAATAAGACAACCTATTCTGACTTGGACAACCTCCAGTCAGACCATATGAAGGCCTTCTGATTTGAGCACAAACTCCTTTGGCTCAGACAGGACAACTTATTTATGATAGCAAAAGAAGAACGTTAGGTTCAATCGAGTGCTAGCACGATTTCCTTGAACCTAATTGAATCTCATTCAGATCAATTGAACTAGATCAGTTCAATTGATGATCACCAGATTCAAACCCTTGTTTGTGTGACCCAGTTAGGTTCAGTTCTGTATGGTAATGGGATATGTCATGATCTCTATCATCGACATCATCGAAACTCCTTTCGATGGATCAGAACTCTTCTGATTCGAACAGCTAGAATGATCGATCATCTAAATCATTCTAATTGCTCCCAAAATCCACCAGTGACACCTAGCAGTATATGGTGGCAACCCATCAGAGCTGAATGCGAACCTCTTGGTGCAGCTACCTGTGTGATTCAGTTCTTCTATCTTGAGCCCCGATCAGATTAGGGTTAAGGTGAACTCGTCAAACCCTAGTCTCTGTCATATGATGTAATCATTCGATTCGAGTCCAATGTGAAAATCTAAATAGAAACTCTTTCTATTATTTCACTCTGCCATGGCCATGGGCTTCAGGACTTGATTCTCATGATCATCATAGGGCTACTCCTCTACCACCGAGGTAGATAGATCCCATCTTGATGCAATCCAGTTCCTACAATGAACATGCTATAGCCAACATACACCTCAGGGTTCCATATGGCTAGGAGACCGAGTAATGGTGTAGTCAAACTATAACACCCTCAAGGTGAACTGCCGATGCATCTCAGGTCAAAGAACCAGACACACTACTGCAGCATCGAGTCAGTCATTGACGAGAAGGTAGACTCCCTAATGACTACTCGAGGTGGTCACGCTCAGTGCCCTCGTTCTCTAACGAGTACCTGTACTCTCGCTCCGGTGTCTCCACACCGTAGACTCAAGACTCATCTACTAAAGAGAAGCGATCGTACACCAACCTTCCGGATCAATCACCATCCTCGTGATGATCCTATGGTCGGGAGCTGTTTATGAGTTAATAATGATTATTCATGTCTTAAATTTTCAACTCTTGAAAATATGAATTATCATTACCATTAACTCAAAGGATGTATCACAGACACTAAATACACATGTGTGATAGAAAATAACCCATTTCATTAATTATAGTCAAAATTACAATTTTGCCCCTAGAAGTGTATTACAAGTGTCAGCCAATTCTGGCTTCTAGGGCACATATATCTAACAAACTAATTGGGTCTTCCAGAAAAGAAGGATGGAGTCATATCCTAATTTAATTTTTCTTGTTGAGGGTAATCTGATTATCCTGTGATGATCCTGATGTCTGCTTGAGGTTCTGGATCTAGTCACGCAAGTGCCTAGCCTCTATCAGTATCTACTCAGGTGGGATCTTGAGATCTTCTCCTTCTTTATCACCTCTTCAAAAATCAGATCTGGATCTAATTTTGAAGATCTTCGAAACTTCTTTCGAAGATCCGAGTTGTCTCTTACAGCAGTGCTGCTTTCTTCCTTTTTCTATCGTCTTTCTCTTGCTTGGATCGCATCAAATTGAAGCCCAAAAATTCTTGGGCATGGGTAAGAGTGAGAAGACCTGAAGATGGCATGGAGTAGGGAGAGGGACAATCTTGTGGCATGGGCAGTGGGTCAAACTCTTAGATCTTGGTGCAGATAGGATTTTTATAGACCTTGTTGCATTATGCTGTGCCACATCATCTCAGCCAATCATGACCTTTTAAGCAATCAGATCTAAATTTGATTGGTAGAATGACATCATCTGATCCAATCAGATGAGAGCCCCTCTGAATCATCCTTAGATGGCGCCAAGACTGGTCAAAGATAAGTCTTTGGCGCCACCTAGGTAGAAACCCCGAAGCAACATGAGTCCCATCTATATGGGACTTTCAGATGCTTTATCCATGAAGGCGTGCACCCCTTATCCATCTACTTTTTTGTAGGTGGATTGGTCTAAGAAATCTCTCCTATGATGGCTTGACACATGGGCAGATGTCTAAGTGTCAAAGGTCAATGTTTGACCAAATATCTGGAACAGAATTTAGCAGGTGACAGAAAATGGTAGGTGTTATCTTAAATTTATCTCATAAATTAAGATAATCCTTTTCTAACCTGAACAAGCTCCAGTCAAACCAAGTAAAGATACCTGAGAGGGTCCAAATATATTTGGCTCAGTCGAGACAACTTTAATAACAATTAAAGGAGAATATTAAGCTCAATCGTGTGCTAGCATGATTTTCTTGAACCTAATTGAATCTTATTCAAATCAATTAAACTGGGTTAGTCCAGTTGAAGATATCCAGATCGAAATCCCTATTTGTGTGATCTAGTTAGGTTCAGTTTCATATGGTAATGAGATATGTCGCGATCTCTATCATCGACATCATTGAAATATCTTTCGATGGATCAGAACTTTTTTAATTCAGACTAGTATGATTGATCATCTAAATCATTTTAATTGCTCTCAGAATCCACTAACGACACCTAGCAGCATATGGTGGTAATCCATCAGAACTAAAAATGAACCTCTCGGTGTAGTTACCTGTGTGATTAAGTTCTTCTATCTTGAGCCCCAACAGGATTAGGGTTAAGGTAATCTCGCCAAACCCTAATATCCATCATATGATTAATCATTCAACTCAAGTCCAATGTAAAAATCCTAATATAAACTCTTTCTATTATCTCACTCTGCCACGGCCATGGGCTTATGGACTTGATTCTCATGATCGTCATAGGGCTGCTCCTCATCCATCGAGGTAGATAGATTTCATCTTGGTGCAATCCAATTCCTACAATGAACATGCTATAGCCAACATACACCTTAGGGTTCCGAATGGCTAGGAGACTGAGTCATAGTATAGTCAAACTATAATATCCTTAAGGTGAACTGTTGATGCACCTCAGGTCAAAGAACCAGACATACCAGTGCAGCTTTGAGCTAGTCATTGATGAGAAGGTAGACTTCCTAATGATTGCTGGAGGTGGTCACGCTCTGTGCCCTTGTTCTCTAACGAGTATCTGTACTTTCATTCTAGTGTCTCTACACCATAGACAAAAGACATCTACTATAAAGAAGCGATTGTACACCAATCTTTTGGATCAATAACCATCCTCATGTTGATCTTATGGTCAGAAGCATTTTATGAGTTAATAATGAAAATTCATGTCTTAAATTTTCAACTCTTGAAAATAAGAACTATCATTGCCATTAACTCAAGAAATGTATCACAGACACTAAATACACATTATGATAGAAAATAACTAATTTTATTATTTATGATCAAAATTATAATTTTGCCCTTAGAAGTGTATAACAAGTGTTAGTCAATTTTGGCTTTTAGGGCACACATGTCTAACAAACTCCCACTTGACCTAAAACCAATTGGCTACAAATCTAAGTCCCATCTTCTCAAGGTGGGCTTCGATCTTCTACTGGCCCTACTATTTTGTAAGTGGGTCTGTAGTATTGTCTGTGGAGTCGACTCTCTTGACCTCGACATATTCTTTCTTGAGATAATCAAGGATGAGATGGTATCGCCGCTCGATGTGTTTAGATTTTTGGTGAGACCTCAGCTCCTTAGCGAGGGCTATGGCACTATTATTATCGCAGTACAGAGGAATGGCATCTGATGACATCACTTCGATCTCTACAATGAACTTCTTATACCAGAATGCCTTCTTCGCAGCATCTGATGTAGCAATGTATTCTGCTTCCATGGTGGATTCTACTATTACTGTCCATTTGAAACTCTTCCAACTAACAGCACCACCATTACACATAAACAAATTCCTAGATGTCGACTTTCAATCATCAATATCGGACATAAAATTCGAGTCCGTATACCGTTAGACTTTGAGTTCTCCATTACCAAAAACTAAGAACATATCCTTAGTTCTTCTTAAGGACTTAAGAATATATTTCATAGAAGTCCAATGTTCTTCTCCTGAATTTGACTAATATCTGCTTGTGACACTCACAGCATGGGCTATATTAGGTCGTGTACATAACATAGCATATACGAGGCTCCCTATTGCAGAAGCATAAGGGATCTTGCTCATGTGTTCAATCTCCTCTGGTGTGTTGGGACACATTTTCTTAAAGAGATGAATGCCATGTTTGAAGGGTACCAATCTCCTCTTGGAGTTTTTTATGCTAAATCTCTTTAGCACTTCCTCTATGTACATCTTCTATGAAAGACCTAGCATCCTATTCAGTCTATTTCTATAGACTTTGATTCCAAGAATGAAGGATTCTTCTCCTAGATCTTTCATGGAGAATTCTTTAGATAACCATATTTTAACCATGGTCAACATGGGAATATTATTCCCAATAAGGAGGATATCATCCACGTACAGTACGAGGAAGACAATAATGCTCCCACTAACCTTTGTAAAAACACATGGTTCCTCTTCATTTTTTATGAAACCAAACAATTTGATCACATCATTAAAATGAGTATTCTAGCTCTGAGATGCTTGCTTAAGTCCATATATGGACCTTTGTAGCTTGCATACTTTATGATCAGCATCACTGGATGTGAAACCTAGTGGTTGTTCCATATAGATATCTTCCTCAAGGTATCCATTTAAGAACATTTTTTTCACGTCCATTTGCCATATTTCATAATCGAAATAGGCTATAATAGCAAGCAATGTGCGGATGGATTTTAGCATAGATACTGATGAAAAGGTATCCTGAGAGACAATGCCTTTGCACTGACTATACCCTTTTGCCACTAATCTAGCTTTGAATATCTCCACATTTCCATCTGTACCAATCTTTCTCTTGTAGATCCATTTACACCCAATAGGTACTATACCTTCTAATGGATGTACTAAGGTCCAGACTTGGTTTGAGTGCATCGAGTCAATTTCTGACTTCGTTGCCTCTATCCATTTCTCGGAGTCGATATCTGATATTGCCTCGTTATAGATTTTGGGATCATCAAAATGAACTCCATTACCTACAAAGAATATTTCCTCTACTTTCTCTGAAATAGTATCTAAGTACCTCTCGGGGAGATGTGAAACCCTTTTCGATCTTTGAGGTAGAGGAGGTAGTGATTGTATTGGCTTGACTTGATTTGGTTCCAAAGGATCCTTAGCTCTTTGCTCTTGGGAGACATTCTCCTCTAGCTTGATCTACTTTCCAATGCCGACATCTTGAATAAACTATTTTTCAAGAAAGATGTCATATCGACTCACAATCACATTGTGATCTTCTGAAATATAGAAATAATATCCTAATGACTCTTTAGGATATCCAATGAATCAAGCTCTAAAGGACCTATAGTCTAACTTATCTGCTTGTTGTCTTTTGATATGAGCCATACAACCCCAAATTCTGAGATGACTCAGACTTGGTTTCTTACCATCCCATATTTTATATGGTGTAGTAGGAATGATTTTAGATGGAACCCTATTCAGTAAATATATAGCAGTTAACAAACTATGTTCCCAAAAAAAATTAGGAAGGTCTGTGAAGCTCATCATGGATCGGATCATATCTAAAACAGTTCAGTTCCTCCATTCTGAAATCCCATTGAGTTGAGGTGTTCTAGGTGGAGTCCATTGAGAGACTATGCCATTCTGCTTGAGATAGTCCAAGAATTCTTGGCTAAGATATTCATCTCCTCGATCTGATCGAAGAACCTTAATGGGTTTTTTAATTTGCTTTTCTACTTCATGTCTGAATTCTTTAAATTTTTCAAAAGCTTCAGACTTGTGTCTTATAAGATACACATATCCATACCAAGATAAATCATCGGTGAAGGTTATGAAGTAAACGAAATTATCTCTAGTTGGTAGATCAAATGAGCCGCATACATTAGTATGTACTAGGGCAAGTAAATTCGTAGCCCTTTCCTTATGTCCTACAAAAGAAAGTTTTGTCATTTTGCCATGAAGATATGATTCACAAATTAGATATGACTCGAAAGTCAATGGACTCAATAGCCCGATTTTCTCCGATTTGTTAATCCTATCTTCTGCTATATGACCTAGTCTAAGGTGCCATAAATAGCTATCATTTGGACTATCTCTTGGTCATTTTGATTTTATTGCATTCACATTTTGCTCGATATTAAAAATAGATACATCAATATGTAACTAGTAAAGATCATTAATAAGAAAACCATTTGCAATTTTATTTCTTTCATAAGGATTGTTATAATGGTCCTTAAGAAAACTAATTACATAACCTTCTTATGATAAGCATGAAACAAAAATCAAATTCCTGCTTGCTATAGGCACATAATAACAATCCCTAAGTCCTAAATCTAAACCAGATGGTAGTCGAAGATGGTAGGTTCCTACGGCTACAATAGCAACCCTTGCTCCATTTTCAAAGTGTAGGATCATCTCACCATCCCTCAGCCTTCTACTATCCTCAAGATCCTATATGGAAGTGAACAAATGAGCACTAGAACTAGAGTCAACCACCCAACTGGATGTAGAAGAAATCATAAGGTTAGATTCAATAACAAGCATACCTCCAGAAGAAACTGCCTCTTTTTTATTCTTCAGGGTGGCCAGGTATGTAGGGCAGTTCCACTTTCAGTGGCCATCAGTATTGTAATGGAAATATTTTTCTTTGTCAGCAGCCTTTCTTTTTAGCTCTGCCTTTTTTTTCTTTCCTCCTTCCACCTTCTGCCTTTTCACAGACTTCTTCTTCTTTCTAAAAGACTTTCTCTTGGAAGAAGTCTGTTCCATAGCAAATACTGAGCCTTTAGGACCTTTCATTGAAAGCTCAGTAGTAACCAGCATGTTCATAAATTCGACCAGGGAATTTTGAAGTTTATGCATATGGTAATTCAAGATGAACTGCCCATATGCATCAGTCAAGGATTGAAGAATTATATCATTTTGCAGATCCTGATCCAACTTCACTCCGAGCTTCTCAAGCTCTTCCAAGTCCTTGATCATTATCAGACAATGATGTTGGACTAACTACCCATCACACATTTTAGCCTTGAATAGTCATTTAGTGACCTTATATTTGGCTGCACGACTCTGTTCACCAAACATCTCTTGTAGGTGAGCCAATATTTGGCGGACAATCCTGATATCTTCATGTTGGCGTTGAAGCTCATCAGACATCGAGCCCAACATATAGTATCTGGTCTTGTTATCTTCGTCCATCCACTTATTAAAAGATGCTCTCTGTTCAGCGGATGGACGAGCTGGTAACATGGGTGGATCCTAGTCCAATACATCTGTTAACTTCTCGAAATCCAAAATGATTTTAAAGTTCCAAAGCCAGTCCTTGTAATTAGGTTCGGTCAGTCTATGGGTGTCCAGGATACGGGCTAGTGGGTTGGATGCAGACATTTTGCAATTCTTGTAGAGAGTCAAAGTTTCTAGTTAGATCTTATAATTATGACTTGATCAATTTATTTATGAATTTAATTTTTAAGCAAATTAGCTCCTACTATTTTTTTTGGATTCCTACATGATGCAAAAATCTTCATGATTATAGATTTCTAGTGGGTGGTGCAGTCCCACCAACTAACTCATCACCTCACCTAATAGTCATTGGTGATGGGTTAGCCAATGAGTGGATAACTCTTATCCAGTGATTTTCTAATCATGGTGCTCCCAAATTTGGTCTCTAATTCATGAATCTCATTGTGTCCTGATCCACTCCTTAGTTAAGTTAGACCCACCATTTAAATAGATTAGATTCCTAATTAGATCTCTCACCGTATCTAGAATATTGAGCCCAATTTATCCTCCAACCCATAGCATCCAATGCCTAATAGACATGATTGTATCTTTTTGGTGCAACTGAACCACTATGACCAGCCGA
The DNA here is from genome assembly GCA_006176705.1 of Cocos nucifera. Lineage (NCBI taxonomy): Eukaryota > Viridiplantae > Streptophyta > Magnoliopsida > Arecales > Arecaceae > Cocos > Cocos nucifera. The sequence continues at coordinate 159,254 of QRFJ01006077.1, read as the reverse complement.
GAATAATCAACCCCGAGAAGGGCCTGCATATCTATAATGATGGAAGACCTTAGACTTAATCTTTTCTTATGAAGATTTGATTTAGATCTCTTTAAACTTGACTTACAATAGCCATAACAATTATGACTAACCTAGTGGCATAGGTTAGCTCGAATTGTTAACCATCTTAGATCAGGACTGGGTCGACAAATATGGCCAGATAAGTGAGACCGATGGAAGGGATATGCCATTAACTTGACAAAATCACATTCAAGTTGAGTAGCTCCCAATTAAAAATCAATCGGTCATATCTGCCAGACATACCTTAAACACTAAATTGTTGAGCCAGAACCAATCAGGTTAGCCTTCAATCCGGACTCTAACCACTGAGCCTAATTAGGTCTTAGCTGGATCGATCACTTATGTGATTCGATCTTGATCCAGACTTAATCCTATTAGGCTAGTCAATTTAAGCACTCTTTATCCCATCTAACCAACTCTTGATTCGGTTTGATCAACCGCTAGATCTAATTGAGCTACCTAATTTCAAACCAAATTTTATGAATATGTCTTAAATCTAAAAATTCTTAATTTTTGGACTTAACATATTTCATAATATTTATTCTTAATTAAGTTTACGATTCACAAATAAAATATGTAAATAAAATTTTAGGATTTCAGGATCTAGAATTTTATAGAAAATAAGTTTTAGGTTTCTGCTTAAGGACGAATGCGTACTACCACTACACATCATAAGAACACCCCATCGAATGGAAGGAGAGGGCATTCAAAATCCTACTTTGTTCTTATGACCGGACGGCCAAGGGGAATGCCTTAATCAGAAATATGAAAACTTCAAAATTAGTTAGATCTATATCATATATCTTATATATAAAATTGATCTAACTTAAAATAAATTTTGCATACATCTTCATGTATCATATAATGCATGTTTTAGATCTAAATTATCTCATAATCATCTAAAAAATCAAATTTAAATTAATCATATCAAATTAAATTCTATTCTAGATAATTATATAGAACTATTCTACAACTAGTCTAAACATGAATTCATCATATCTCATATGAACAAAAATTAAATAACTTTATTTTTTATTTTTTAGATATTATTATAATATTTATATCTAAAATTTTTTTTTTGATTTTTTGGATCAGGTTCATTCAAATCTAATTGGATCAAGAGAGATATTTCAAAAATTTCTCTTATGAATTCAGATCTGATGTGAAATATTTTGGATCTTATTTTATAGATCTAATAAATAAAAATAAAAATAAATTAAATCTAATTTAATTTATATCATGATGTTGGATAATCAGATTATCATTTGATGATCCTATTGTTTGCCTGAGGTTCTGGATCTAGCCACGCAAGCACCTAGCCTCTACCGGTATCCACTCGGACTGGATCTGGAGATCTTCTCTTTTTTTATCATCTCTCTAAATATCATATCTAGATCTAATTTGGAGGATCTTCAAAACTACTTTGAAAGATCTGCAGTCATCTCTGCAGCAGTGCTGCCTTTTTTCTTTCTCGTCACCTTTCTTTTGCCTAGATCGCACCAAACTGGAGCCCAAAATTTCTTCGGCATGGAGAGGAGAGAGAGGACCAGAAGTTGGCATGGAGGAGGGAGATGGGCAACCTTAGGGCATGGGCTAAGAGAGAACTCTTTTAAAGTTAGGCATAGATAGGGTTTATATAGATTCTGCTGCACCATGCAATGCCACATCATCTAGGCCAATCACGTCGCTTCATGCAATCAGATCTAAATCTGATCCAATTAGATGAAATCTCCTGATCCAATTAGATGAAATCTCCTTCAATTCATCCTTAGATGGTGCCTAAGATAGATCAAAGTCTATTCCTAGGTGCCACTTAAGTAGAATCCTGGAGTCCCATCCTCTTGAAATGCAAAGGAAAATCCTGATTTCCCGATCCAGGTTCGTCCAGATCTGATTAGATCAAGAGATATATTTCAAAAATTTTCTCTTGACCTTAATCAGATCTTGATATGTTTCAGATCTGATTCTTATTATTTTAATAAATAAAATAAAATAAGATAAATTAAATCAAATTTAATTTACCTGATTTGGGTAATCCTATTACCCTGTAGATGATCCTGATTGCAGCGGAAGGTTCTGGATCTTAGCCACGCAAGCGCCTGGCCTCTACCGGTATCCACTCGGGTTGGATCTGGAGATCCTCTTCTTCTCTATCACACCTCCAAAAATCAGATCTGGATCTGATCTGGAGGATCTTCAAAACTCTTTTGAAGATCTGCAGTCGTCCTTTTGCAGCAGCGCAGCCTTCTTGCTTTTGATCGCCTTTCCTTGATCTGAATCGCACCAAACTAAGTCCAAAACACTTTTGGACGTGGAGAGCAAGGGGAGAAGAGACTATGGCATGGAGAAGGAGGGGAGAGGCAGCCTTGGGGCGTGGGAAATCTCATTGAATTCACTTAGGAATTAGGGTTGGGCGCAGGGTCTTATTTATAGACCTAAGCTTGTGATCCAACTCCTCTTCCTCTCAACCAATCACAACCCTTTGTGAAATCAGATCTAAATCTGATTGGTTGGAATAGAGACCCCTGGATTCCTCCTTAGAGGGCGCCTAAGACCAGTCAAACTGGATTCTTAGTAGAACTCTAATTGGAATCCAAAAGGGAGGTGGAGTCCTTGTCCAACAAGGACTCCTAGGCGCCTCCTACTTGGGCTCACGCCACCCTTGGCGTGCGCCCTTCTCCTTGCCAGGTTCTGGCAGGGGGACAGGCCCCCACCAGCTCTCCAATAGGTGCATGACATGTGGTCAAAAGTCAAAGGGTCAATGGTCAACGTTTGACCAGTCAAAGGTAGACTTTTGACCAAAGTCAAAGAACAAGAAATGGCAGGTGACCAAAAATGGCAGGTAATGTCTTACAAATAAGACAACCTATTCTGACTTGGACAACCTCCAGTCAGACCATATGAAGGCCTCTGATTGAGCACAAACTCCTTTGGCTCAGTCAGGACAACTTATTTATGATAGTAAAAGAAGAACGTTAGGTTCAATCGAGTGCTAGCACGATTTCCTTGAACCTAATTGAATCTCATTCAGATCAATTGAACTAGATCAGTTCAATTGATGATCACCAGATTCAAACCCTTGTTTGTGTGACCCAGTTAGGTTCAGTTCTGTATGGTAATGGGATATGTCATGATCTCTATCATCGACATCATCGAAACTCCTTTCGATGGATCAGAACTCTTCTGATTCGAACAGCTAGAATGATCGATCATCTAAATCATTCTAATTGCTCCCAAAATCCACCAGTGACACCTAGCAGTATATGGTGGCAACCCATCAGAGCTGAATGCGAACCTCTTGGTGCAGCTACCTGTGTGATTAAGTTCTTCTATCTTGAGCCCCGATCAGATTAGGGTTAAGGTGAACTCGTCAAACCCTAGTCTCTGTCATATGATGTAATCATTCGATTCGAGTCCAATGTGAAAATCTAAATAGAAACTCTTTCTATTATTTCACTCTGCCATGGCCATGGGCTTCTGGACTTGATTCTCATGATCATCATAGGGCTGCTCCTCTACCACCGAGGTAGATAGATCCCATCTTGATGCAATCCAGTTCCTACAATGAACATGTCTATAGCCAACATACACCTCAGGGTTCCATATGGCTAGGAGACCGAGTAATGGTGTAGTCAAACTATAACACCCTCAAGGTGAACTGCCGATGCATCTCAGGTCAAAGAACCAGACACACTACTGCAGCATCGAGTCAGTCATTGACGAGAAGGTAGACTTCCCTAATGACTACTCGAGGTGGTCACGCTCAGTGCCCTCGTTCTCTAACGAGTACCTGTACTCTCGCTCCGGTGTCTCCACACCGTAGACTCAAGACTCATCTACTAAAGAGAAGCGATCGTACACCAACCTTCCGGATCAATCACCATCCTCGTGATGATCCTATGGTCGGGAGCTGTTTATGAGTTAATAATGATTATTCATGTCTTAAATTTTCAACTCTTGAAAATATGAATTATCATTACCATTAACTCAAAGGATGTATCACAGACACTAAATACACATGTGTGATAGAAAATAACCCATTTCATTAATTATAGTCAAAATTATAATTTTGCCCCTAGAAGTGTATTACAAGTGTCAGCCAATTCTGGCTTCTAGGGCACATATATCTAACAATCTCCCACTTGTCCTAAAGCCAATTGGCTACAAGTCTAAGTCCCATCTTCTCAAGGTGGGCTTCGATCTTCTGCTGGCCCAACGGCTTTGTAAGTGGGTCTGCCACATTATCTGCGGAGTTGACTCTCTTGACCTCAACGTAACCTTTCTCAAGGTAATCGCGGATGAGATGGTATCGCCGCTCAATGTGCTTGGACTTTCTGGTGAGACCTCGGCTCCTTAGCAAGGGCTATGGCGCCATTGTTGTCGCAGTAAAGAGGAATGGCATCTGATGGCATTACTCCAATTTCTGCAGCAAACTTCTTGTACCAGAATGCTTCCTTTGCAGCCTCTGATGCAGCTATATATTCTGCTTCCATGGTGGAATCTGCTATCACAGTTTGCTTGGAACTCTTCCAGCTGACAGCTCCACCATTGCACACAAACAGACTTCCAGATGTCGACTTTCGATCATCTATATCGGACATGAAGTCCGAGTCTGTGTATCCCTGGACTTGGAGTTCTCCATTACCAAAGACCAACATCATATCCTTAGTTCTTCTCAAGTACTTAAGGATACATTTCACAGAAGTCCAGTGTTCTTCACCTGGATTTGACTGATATCTGCTTGTGACACTCACAGCATGGGCTATATCAGGTCGTGTACATAGCATGGCATACATGAGGCTCCCTATTGCAGAAGCATAAGGGATCTTGCTCATGCGTTCTATTTCCTCAGGTGTGCTGGGGCACATCTTCTTGGAAAGATGAATACCATGTCTGAAGGGTATTAATCCCCTCTTAGAGTTTTCCATACTAAACCTCTTTAGTACTTCCTCTATGTACATCTTCTGTGAAAGTCCTAGCATCCTATTCGGTCTATCCCTATAGACCTTAATTCCTAGAATAAAGGATGCTTCACCTAGGTCTTTCATGGAGAATTCCTTGGACAACCACATCTTGACTGATGTCAACATGGGAATATCATTCCCAATAAGGAGGATGTCATCCACGTACAATACGAGGAAGACAACAGCGCTCCCACTGACCCTTTTGAAAACACATGGTTCCTCTTCATTTTTGATGAAACCAAACTTTTTGATCACATCATTGAAACGAGTGTTCCAGCTCCGAGATGCTTGCTTAAGTCCATATATGGACCTTTGCAGCTTGCAAACCTTGTGATCAGTATCACTGGATGTGAAACCTAGCGGCTGTTCCATATAGATATCTTCCTCAAGATATCCATTTAGGAATGCCGTTTTCACGTCCATTTGCCATATTTCATAATCGAAATAGGCTGCAACAGCAAGCAATGTGCGGATGGATTTTAGCATAGCTACCGGGGAAAAGGTATCCTGATAGTCAATGCCTTCACGTTGACTATAACCTTTTGCCACCAGTCTAGCCTTGAATGTCTCCACATTCCCATCTGCACCAATCTTTCTCTTGAAGATCCATTTACACCCAATAGGTACTATACCTTCTGGTGGATCTACCAAGGTCCAGACTTGGTTTGAGTGCATCGAGTCGAATCTCTGACTTCATTGCCTCAAGCCATTTCTCGGAGTCGATATCTGATATCGCCTCGTTGTAGGTTTTGGGATCATCACCATGAGCACCATTACCTATGAGGAACATTTCCTCTACATCCTCTGAAATAATACCTAAGTATCTTTCAGGGGGACGGGAAACTCTTTCCGATCTACGAGGTGGAGGAGGTAGTGTTCTTATTGGCTCAACCTGATTTGGTTCCACTTGGTCCTTAGCTCTTTCTGCTTGTGAGACTTTCTCATCAAGCTTAATCTGCTTTCCAATGCCACTATCTTGAATAAACTATTTTTCAAGAAATATGGCATGTCGACTCACAATCACATTGTGGTCTTCTGGAATGTAGAAATAGTATCCTAATGACTCTTTAGGATATCCTATGAATCGAGCTCTAAAGGACCTAAACTCTAACTTGTCCGCTTGTTGTCTTTTGACATAAGCCGGACAACCCCAAATTCTGAGATGACTCAGACTTGGTTTCTTACCGTGCCATATCTCATACGGTGTGGTAGGAACGGTTTTAGAGGGAACCCTATTCAGTAAATAGATTGAAGTTAATAATGAATGTCCCCAAAGAAAATCTGGGAGGTCTGTGAAGCTCATCATGGATCGAACCATATCCAATAGAGTCCGATTTCTCCGTTCTGAAACCCCGTTGAGTTGAGGTGTTCCTGGTGGAGTCCATTGAGAGACTATGCCATTTTCCTTAAGATAGTCTAGGAATTCCCGGCTAAGGTATTCACCTCCTCGATCTGATCGAAGAACCTTAATGGGTTTTCCAGTTTGTTTTTCTACTTCATGTCTGAATTCTTTGAACTTTTCAAAAGGCTTCAGACTTGTGTCTCATAAGATACACATACCCATACCTAGACAGATCATCGGTAAAGGTAATGAAGTAGACAAAATTGCCTCTAGCCGGCACATCGAATGGGCCGCACACATCAGTATGTACTAGGGCAAGGAGATCTGTGGCCCTCTCCCCATGTCCAACAAAAGGGAGTTTAGTCATTTTGCCTTGAAGACAAGATTCACAAGTTGGATATGACTCAAAAGTCAATGGACTCAATAGCCCATTTTTCTCCAATTTGTTAATCCTATCTTCTGCTATATGACCTAATCTCAGGTGCCATAGATATCTGTCGTTTGGACTATCCCTAGGTCGTTTGGCATTCACGTTTTGCTCGAATAATGAGCATACCTCCAGAAGGACCTTCCTTCTTGTTCTTCAGGGTGGCCAGGTAAGTAGGGCAGTTCCGCTTCCAATGGCCGTCGCTGTTGCAATGGAAACACTTTCCTTTGCCATCGACCTTCTTCTTCGGTTCTGCCTTCTTCTTCTTTGATCCTTCTACCTTTTGCTTTTTCACAGACTTCTTTTTCTTTCCATAAGACTTTCTTTTGGAAGAAGTCCGTTCCATAGCAAGAACTGAGCCTTTAGAACCTTTCATAGAAAGCTCAGCGGTAACCAGCATATTCATCAACTCGGCCAAGGAATTTTGAAGTTTATGCATGTGGTAATTCATGATGAATTGCCCATATGCATCAGTCAAGGATTGCAGAATAATATCGTTCTGCAAGTCCAAGTCCAACTTCACACCGAGCTTCTCAAGCTCTTCCATGTCCTTGATCATTGTCAGACAGTGATCTTGGACTGACTGCCCATCACGCATCTTAGCCTTAAAAAGTCATTTCGTGACTTGATATTTGGCTGCGCGACTCTGTTCACCAAACATCTCCTGCAGGTGAGCCAACATTTGGCGAGCAGTCCCGATATCTTCATGTTGGCGCTGGAGCTCATCAGACATCGAGCCCAACATGTAGTATCTGGCCTTATTGTCTTCGTCAATCCATTTTTCCAGAGACGCTCTCTGTTCAGTGGATGGACGAGCTGGTAAGGTGGGAGGGTCCTGGTCCAAAACATGTGTTAACTTCTCTGAACCCAAAACAATTTTGTAGTTCCTGAGCCAATCTTTATAATTGGGTCCAGTCAGTCTATGTGTGTCTAGGATACGTGCCAGTGGGTTGGACGCAGACATTTTCCTGTAGAGAGTCAAAGATTCTAGTTAGATACTGTAATTTTGACTTGACCAATTTGTTTAGGGATTTTATTTTTAAACAAATTAGCTCCCACTATTTTCTCGGATCCCTACACTCCCTCTGTAGAGATGCGAAAATCTCCGCGATTGATGATTTCTAGTGGGTGGTGCGGTCTCACCAACTGACTCATCACCTCACCTAACAGTTATTGGTGATGGGTTAGCCAATGAGTGAACAACTCTTGTTCAATGATTCTCTAATCATGGTGCACCCAAACTTGGTCTCTAATTCATGAATCTCACCGTATCCGGAATATTGATCCACTCCTTAGTTAAGTCAGACCCACCATTTGCATAGACTGGGTTCCTAATTGGGTCTCTCACCGTATCCGGAATATTGAGCCCAACTCATCCTCCAGCCCATAGCATCCAATGCCTAATAGACATGGTTGCGTCTTCCCGGTGCAACTGAGCCACTGTATCCAGCCGAGAACAATCAACCCCGGGAAGGGCCCGCACGTCTACAATGGTGGAAGACCTCGGACTTAATCTTTTCTTAGGGAGAATTGATTCAGGTCTCATTAAACTAGACTTGGCTTAGTCATAACAATTATGACTAACCTAGTGGCATGGGTCAGCTCGGATTATTGACCACCTCAGATCAGAACTGTGTCAACAGATATGGCCAGGTAAGTGAGACCGGTGGAAGGAATATGCCGTTAACTCGCACAAGAACGCATTCAGGTCGAGTAGCTTCCAATTAAAAACCAGTCGGTCGTCTGTGCCAAACTTACCTTAGACACCAAATTGTTGAGTCAGAACCAATTGGGTTAGCCTACAATCCAGACTCTAACCTCTGAGCCTAATTAGGTCTTGCTTGATCGTGACTCGATCTTGACCCAGACTTAATCCTATTAGGCTGGTCAATTTAAGCATTGTTGATCCCATCTAACCAACTCTTGATTCGGTTTGATCAACCGCTTAGACCTAATTGAGCTACCCAAGCCCGAACCCAGTATTATGAATATGTCTTAGATCTGAAATTCTCAATTTTAGACCTAATTAATATTCCATAAACTTAATTCTTAATTAAGTTGGGTTCATAAACAAAATATGCACAATAAATCCTAGGGTTTCAGGATCTAGGGTTTTGCAGAAAGTAAGTTTTGGGTTTCTGATTAAGGACGAACACGCAGCACCCCTACACGTCATAAGAACACCCCATCGAATGGGAAGAGAGGGCCTTTAAACCCTTCTTCGTTCTTATGACCGGACGGCCAAGAGGAACGCCTTAATCAGGAACATGTAAATCTACAAAACAGTTATAGATCTATATCATATATCTCATATACAAATTTAGATCTAATCAAGGCATATTTTGCATACATCTCATGTATCATAATCATGCATGTTTTCAGATCTAAATTATCACATAATAATCTAAAAAATTAGATTTAAATTGATCTAATCAAAATAAATTCTAATCTAGACAATTATGTAGAACTATTCTACAACTAGTCTAGTCATGCATCTATCATATCTCATATGATATTTAAAATTAAATAATTTTTATTTGCTGTTTATCAGATGTTATTATAACACTTATAATATCAGAAAATAGTAAATAAGAAGATCTAAAATATGATTTAATCATATTAAATCAAAGACATGCAAAACTATTCTATAGAACTATTCTATTCTAGAACTAGTCATGCATATCTTCATGTTCTTAGATCCAAATCATTTAATTTTAATTTTTCTGATTTCAGATCTGATCACATCTCATGTGACATCTGAAATCACGTTATTTTTAATTAAAATAAAATTAAAATCAGATCTAAACAATTTTAGAACCATGGCTCTGATACCAGTTGAAGGGAAATCCTGATTTCCCGGTCCAGGTTCGTCCAGATCTGATTAGATCAAGAGATATATTTCAAAAATTTTCTCTTGATCTCAATCAGATCTTGATATGTTTCAGATCTGATTCTTATTATTTTAATAAATAAAATAAAATAAGATAAATTAAATCAAATTTAATTTACCTGATTTGGGTAATCCTATTACCCTGTAGATGATCCTGATTGCAGCGGAAGGTTCTGGATCTTAGCCACGCAAGCGCCTGGCCTCTACCGGTATCCACTCGGGTTGGATCTGGAGATCCTCTTCTTCTCTATCACACCTCCAAAAATCAGATCTGGATCTGATCTGGAGGATCTTCAAAACTCTTTTGAAGATCTGCAGTCGTCCTTTTGCAGCAGCGCAGCCTTCTTGCTTTTGATCGCCTTTCCTTGATCTGAATCGCACCAAACTAAGTCCAAAACACTTTTGGACGTGGAGAGCAAGGGGAGAAGAGAGTATGGCGTGGAGAAGGAGGGGAGAGGCAGCCTTGGACGTGGGAAATCTCTTTCAATTCACTTAGGAATTAGGGTTGGGCGCAGGGTCTTATTTATAGACCTAAGCTTGTGATCCAACTCCTCTTCCTCTCAACCAATCACAACCCTTTGTGAAATCAGATCTAAATCTGATTGGTTGGAATAAAGAGACCCCTGGATTCCTCCTTAGAGGGCGCCTAAGACCAGTCAAACTGGATTCTTAGTAGAACTCTGATTGGAATCCAAAAGGGAGGTGGAGTCCTTGTCCAACAAGGACTCCTAGGCGCCTCCTACTTGGGCTCACGCCACCCTTGGCGTGCGCCCTTCTCCTTGCCAGGTTCTGGCAGGGGGACAGGCCCCCACCAGCTCTCCAATAGGTGCATGACATGTGGTCAAAAGTCAAAGGGTCAATGGTCAACGTTTGACCAGTCAAAGGTAGACTTTTGACCAAAGTCAAAGAACAAGAAATGGCAGGTGACCAAAAATGGCAGGTAATGTCTTACAAATAAGACAACCTATTCTGACTTGGACAACCTCCAGTCAGACCATATGAAGGCCTCTGATTGAGCACAAACTCCTTTGGCTCAGTCAGGACAACTTATTTATGATAGTAAAAGAAGAACGTTAGGTTCAATCGAGTGCTAGCACGATTTCCTTGAACCTAATTGAATCTCATTCAGATCAATTGAACTAGATCAGTTCAATTGATGATCACCAGATTCAAACCCTTGTTTGTGTGACCCAGTTAGGTTCAGTTCTGTATGGTAATGGGATATGTCATGATCTCTATCATAGACATCATCGAAACTCCTTTCGATGGATCAGAACTCTTCTGATTCGAACAGCTAGAATGATCGATCATCTAAATCATTCTAATTGCTCCCAAAATCCACCAGTGACACCTAGCAGTATATGGTGGCAACCCATCAGAGCTGAATGCGAACCTCTTGGTGCAGCTACCTGTGTGATTAAGTTCTTCTATCTTGAGCCCCGATCAGATTAGGGTTAAGGTGAACTCGTCAAACCCTAGTCTCTGTCATATGATGTAATCATTCGATTCGAGTCCAATGTGAAAATCTAAATAGAAACTCTTTCTATTATTTCACTCTGCCATGGCCATGGGCTTCAGGACTTGATTCTCATGATCATCATAGGGCTACTCCTCTACCACCGAGGTAGATAGATCCCATCTTGATGCAATCCAGTTCCTACAATGAACATGTCATAGCCAACATACACCTCAGGGTTCCATATGGCTAGGAGACCGAGTAATGGTGTAGTCAAACTATAACACCCTCAAGGTGAACTGCCGATGCATCTCAGGTCAAAGAACCAGACACACTACTGCAGCATCGAGTCAGTCATTGACGAGAAGGTAGACTTCCTAATGACTACTCGAGGTGGTCACGCTCAGTGCCCTCGTTCTCTAACGAGTACCTGTACTCTCGCTCCGGTGTCTCCACACCGTAGACTCAAGACTCATCTACTAAAGAGAAGCGATCGTACACCAACCTTCCGAATCAATCACCATCCTCGTGATGATCCTATGGTCGGAAGCTGTTTATGAGTTAATAATGATTATTCATGTCTTAAATTTTCAACTTTTGAAAATATAAATTATCATTACCATTAACTCAAAGGATGTATCACAGACATTAAATACACATGTGTGATAGAAAATAACCCATTTCATTAATTATAGTCAAAATTACAATTTTGCCCTTAGAAGTGTATTACAAGTGTCAGCCAATTCTGGCTTCTAGGGCACATATATCTAACACTTTCCAGTTTCTAGCATGGGGACAAGCCCCTATCTACTCTCTTATGGGTGTACGATATATGGGTAGATGTCTAAGTGTCAAAAGTCAATGTTTAACCTAAGTCAAAAGACAAGAATTAGTAGATGACGAAAAATGGTAGGTGTTGTTTCAAATTTATCTCATAAATTAAGACAATCCTTTTCTGACCTAGACAAGCTCCAGTTAGACCAATTTATGATACTTGAGTGAGCACAAACATATTTGACTCAGTCAAGATAACTTTTAATGATAGTAGAAGGAGAACGTTAGGCTCAATTTGTGCTAGCATGATTTTCTTGAACCTAATTGAATCTTATTCAAATCAATTAAACTGGATTAGTCCAATTGATGATAATCATATCCAAAACCTTATTTGTGTGATCCAGTTAGGTTCAGTTCTATATGGTAATGGGATATGTCACGATCTCTATCACTAACATCATCGAAACTCCTTTCGATGGATCAGAACTCTTTTGATTCAGACAACTTAGAATGATTGATCATCTAAATCATTCTAATTGCTTCCAAAATCCACCAGTGATATCTAGCAGTATATGGTGGCAACTGATCAAAACTGAAAATAAATCTCTCAGTGCAGCTGCCTACGTGATTAAATTCTTCTATCTTTAGCTTCGATCAGATTAGGATTATGGTGAACTCGTCAAACCTTAATTTCTATCATATGATTTAACCATTTGATTCAAGTCTGATGTAAAAATCTTAATAGAAACTCTTTCTATTATTTCACTCTGCCATGGCCACAGGCTTATGGACTTGATTTTCATGATCCTCATAGGGCTGCTTCTCATCCATCGAGGTAGATAGATTCCTTCTTGGTGCAATCCAATACCTACAATGAGCATGCTATAGCCAACATACACCTCAGGATTTCGAATGACTAGGAGACTGAGTCATGGTGTAGTCAAACTATAACACCCTCAAGGTGAACTGCTGATGCACCTCAGGTCAAAGAACCAGACACACTACTGCAACTTTAAGCCAGTCATCGACAAGAAGGTAGACTTTCTTATGACTGCTCGAGGTCGTCACGCTCAGTGCCCTCATTCTCTAACGAGTATCTGTACTCTCACTCCGATGTTTCTACACTATAGACTCAAGACTCATCTACTATAAAGAAGCGATTGTATACCAACCTTCTAGATCAATCATCATCCTCATGATGATCCTACGGTCGGAAGCTTTTATGAGTTAATAACGAAAATTCATGTCTTAAATTTTCAACTCTTGAAAATATGAATTATCATTACCATTAACTCAAGGGATGTATCATAGACACTAAATACACATTTATGATAGAAAATAATCTATTTTATTATTTATAGTCAAAATTATAATTTTTCTCTAGAAGTGTATTATAAGTGTCAGCTAATTCTGGCTTCTAGGACACACATATCGAACAAACTCCCACTTGATCTAAAACCAATGAAGGAAAATCTTGATTTTTCGTACCAGGTTCGTTCAAATCTGATCAAATCAAGAGATATATTTCAAAAAAAATTTTCTCTTCGATCTAGATCAGATCTAAGATATTTGAGATCTAATTATTATTATTTTAGAAATTAAAATAAAATTAGATAAATTAAATTAGATTTAATTTACCTTGAAGTGGGTAATCCTATTACCCATTGATGATCCTGTAAGCAGCGAAAGATTCTGGATCAAGCCACGCAAGTGCCTGGCCTCTACCAGTATCCACTCAGGCTAGATCTAGAGATCCTCTTCTTCTCTATCACGTCTCCAAAAATTAGATCTGGATCTAATCTAGAGGATCTTCAAAACTCTTTTTGAAGATCAGCAGTTGTCCTATGCAGCAGTGCAGCCTTCTAGCTTTCAGTCGCCTTTCTTTGATCTGGATCACACCAACCAAGAATCCAAACACTTTGGACATGGAGAGGAGAGGGAGAAGGTGGGTTTGGCATGGAGGAAGAGGGGAGAGGCAGCCTTGGGGCACGGGATTTCAATTCTCCAATCATTCAATCATACAATCATACAATCATGCAATCTGAGTTGGGCGCAGGGTCTTATTTATAGACTGTCTGTGATCCAACTTCTCTTTTTTTCAACCAATCACAACTCTTTATGAAATCAGATCTAAATCTGATTAGTGAAAATAGAGTCTCCTGGATTCCTCCTTAGAGGGTGCCTAAGATCAGTCAAAGTTGGTTCTTAGGAGAACTCTAATTGGAATCCAAAAAGGAGATGGAGTCCCTGTCCAACAGGGACTCCTGGGCGCCTCCAACTTGGGCACACGCCAAGGGTGGCATGCGCCCTCCTCCTTGCCAAGTTCTGGCAGGGGGACAGGCCCCCACCAGCTCTCCAATAGGTGCATGACATGTAGATAGAAGTCAAAGTGTCAATGGTCAACATTTGACCAGTCAAAGGTAGACTTTTGACCAAAGTCAAAGAACGAGAAATGATAGGTGACCAAAAATGGTAGGTAATGTCTTACAAAATAAGACAACCTTTTCTGACTTGGACAACCTCCAGTCAGACCATATGAAGGTCTCTGATTGAGCACAAACTCCTTTGGCTCAGTCAGGACAACTTATTTGTGATAGCAAAAGAAGAATGTTAGGTTCAATCGAGTGCTAGCACGATTTCCTTGAACCTAATTGAATCTCATTCAGATCAATTAAACTAGATTAGTTCAATTGATGATCACTAGATTCAAACTCTTATTTGTGTGACCCAGTTAGATTCAATTCTATATGGTAATAGGATATATCATGATCTGCATCATCGACATCATCGAAACTCCTTTCAATGGATCAGAATTCTTCTGATTCGAACAGCTAGAATGATCGATCATCTAAATCATTCTAATTGCTCCCAAAATCCACCAGTGACACCTAGCAGTATATGGTGGCAACCCATCAGAGCTGAATGTGAACCTCTTGGTGCAGCTACCTGTGTGATTAAGTTCTTCTATCTTGAGCCCCGATCAGATTAGGGTTAAGGTGAACTCGTCAAACCCTAGTCTCTATCATATGATGTAATCATTCGATTCAAGTCCAATGTGAAAACCTAAATAGAAACTCTTTCTATTATTTCACTCTGCCATGGCCATGGACTTCTGGACTTGATTCTCATGATCATCATAGGGCTGCTCCTCTACCACCGAGGTAGATAGATTCCATCTTGATGCTATCCAGTTCCTATAATGAACATGCTATAGCCAACATACACCTCAGGATTCCATATGGCTAGGAGATCGAGTAATGGTGTAGTCAAACTATAACACCCTCAAGGTGAACTATCGATGCACCTCAGATCAAAGAACCAGACACACTACTATAGCATCGAGTCAGTCATTGATGAGAAGGTAGACTTCCTAATGACTACTCGAGGTGGTCACGCTCAGTGCCCTCGTTCTCTAACGAGTACCTATACTCTCGCTCCAGTGTCTCCACACCGTAGACTCAAGACTCATCTACTAAAGAGAAGCGATTATACACCAACCTTCCGGATCAATCACCATCCTCGTGATGATCCTATGGTCGGAAGCATTTTATGAGTTATAATGATTATTCATGTCTTAAATTTTCAACTCTTGAAAATATGAATTATCGTTACCATTAACTCAAAGGATGTATCACAGACACTAAATACACATATATGATAGAAAATAACTCATTTTATTGATTATAGTCAAAATTATAATTTTTCCCCTAGAAGTGTATTACAAGCATCAGCCAATTCTGGCTTCTAGGGCACATATATTTAACAGCCAATTGGCTACAAATCTAAGTCCCATCTTCTTAAGGTGGGCTTCGATCTTCTGTTGGCCTAAGGGCATTGTAAGTGGGTCTGTCGCATTATGTGCGGAGTCGACTCTCTTGATCTTGACGTAATCCTTCTCGAGATAATCACGGATGAGGTGGTATCACCGCTCGATGTGCTTAGATTTTTGGTGAGACCCCGGCTCTTGAGCTAAAGCTATGGCGCCATTGTTATCGTAGTATAGAGGAATGGCACATGATGGCATAACTCCAATTTTTGTGGCAAACTTCTTGTACCAAAATGCCTCCTTCGTAGCTTCTGATATAGCGACGTATTTTGCTTTCATGGTAGAATCCGCTATCTCAATTTGCTTGAAACTCTTCCAACTGACAGCATCAACATGACACACAAACAGACTCCCAGATGTTGACTTTCGATCATCTACATCAAACATAAAATCTGAGTTTGTATATCCCTAGACTTGGAGTTCTTCATTACCAAAGACCAACAACATATCCTTAGTTCTTCTAAAGTACTTAAGGATACATTTCATAAAAGTTCAGTGTTCTTCATCTAGATTCGACTGATATCTGCTCGTGACACTCACAGCATGGGCTATATCAGGTCGTGTACATAACATGGCATACATGAGGCTCTCTATTGCTGAAGCATAAGGGATCTTGCTCATGTGTTCTGTTTCCTCAGGTGTGCTAGGGCACATCTTCTTGGAAAGATGATTGCCATATCTGAAGGGTACCAAACCCATCTTATAGTTTTCCATGCTAAATCTCTTTAGCACACATCTTCTGTGAAAGTCCTAGCATCCTATTCGGTCTATCTCTATAGACCTTAATTCCTAGAATAAAGGATGCTTTACCAAGGTCTTTCATGGAGAATTCTTTGGATAACCATATTTTAACTATGGTTAACATGAAAATATTATTTCCAATAAGGAGGATATCATCCATGTACAATACGAGGAAGACAACAGCGCTCCCATTGACCTTTTTGAAGACACATTGCTCCTCCTCTTTTTTGATGAAACCAAATAATTTAATCACATCATTAAAATGAGTGTTCCAGCTCCGAAATGCTTGCTTAAGTCCATATATGGACCTTTGCAACTTACATACCTTGTGATCAGCATCACTGGATGTAAAACCTAGCGGCTGTTCCATATAGATATCTTCCTCAAGATACCATTTAAGAATATCTTTTTCACATCCATTTATCATATTTCATAATTGAAATAGGCTGCAACAACAAGCAATGTACGGATAGATTTTAGCATAGCTACTAACGAAAAGATATTCTAATAGTCAATGCCTTCATGCTGACTATAACCTTTTGTCACTAATCTAGCTTTGAATGTCTCCACATCTGCAACAATCTTTCTCCTATATATCTATTTATATCCAATAGGTACTATACCTTCTAGTAGATCTACCAAGGTCCAGACTCGGTTTGAGTGCATCGAGTCAATTTCTGACTTCATTACTTCTAGCCATTTCTCAGATTCGATATCCGATATCCCCTCGTTATAGATTTTGGGATCATCACCATGAACCTCATTTTCTATGAGGAACATTTTCACTACTTTCTCTAAAATAGTACCTAAGTACCTCTCAGGAGGATGGGAAACCTTTTTCGATCTACAAGATGGAGGAGGTAGTGATTGTATTGGCTCAACTTGATTTGGTTCCCATTGATCCTTAGCTCGTTATTCTTGTATGACTTTCTCATCGACCTTAATCTATTTTCCAATACCGCTAGCTTAAATAAACTATTTTTCAAGAAAGATGGCATGTTGACTCACAATCATATTATGATCTTTTGGAATGTAGAAATAATATCCTAATGATTCTTTAGGATATCCTATAAATCAAGCTCTAAAGGATCTGAAGTCTATCTTGTCCGCTTGTTGTCTTTTGACATGAGCCAGACAATCCCAAATTCTGAGATGACTCAGACTTGATTTTTTACCATGCCATATCTCATATGGTGTGGTAGGAATAATTTTAGAAGGAACTCTATTCAGTAAATATATTGTAGTTAACAAAGAGTGTCCCCAAAGATAATCAAAGAGGTCTGTGAAGCTCATCATGGATCGGACCATATCTAATAGGATCCAGTTTCTCCATTTTGAAACTCATTAAGTTGAGGTATTCTAGGTGAAGTCCATTAAGAGACTATGCCATTTTTCTTGAGATAGTCCAGAAATTCCTGACTAAGGTATTCAACTCCTTGATTTGATCGAGGAACCTTAATGGATTTTTCAATTTATTTTTCTACTTCATGTCTGAATTTCTTAAACTTTTCAAAAGCTTCAGGCTTGTGTCTCATAAGATACACATACCCATACCTAGGTAGATCATCGATAAACATAATGAAGTAGGCAAAATTGCCTCTAACTAGCACATCAAATGGGCAACACACATCAGTATGTATTAGGGCAAGAAGATCCATGGCCCTTTTCTCATGTCCTACAAAAGGGAGTTTAATCATTTTGACATGAAGATAAGATTTACAAATTGGATATGACTCAAAAGTCAACGGACTCAATAGCTCAATTTTTTCTAATTTGTTAACCGTATCTTCTGCTATATGACCTAGTCTTAGGTGCCATAGATATCTATCATTTGGACTATCCCTAGGTCCTTTCATGGCATTCACATTTTGCTCAGTAATAAAAATAGATACATCAATATGTAATTGGTAAAGACCATTAATAAGAAAACTACTTGCAATTTTATTTCTTTCATAAAGAATGTTATAATGGTCCTTAAGAAAACTAATTACATAGCCTTCTAGTGCTAGGCATGAAAAAAAAATCAAATTTCTGCTTGCTGTAGGCACATAATAACAGTCTTTTAAAACTAAATCTAAACCAGATGGTAGTCGAAGAGGGTATGTTCCCACCACCACGATAGTAACTCTTGCTCCATTTTCGATGCGTAGGATCATCTCACCATCCCTCAGCCTTCTGCTATCCTCAAGACCCCGCATGGAAGTGCATAAATGAGTACTAGAACCAGAGTCAAGCACCCAATTGGATGCAGAAGAAATTATAAGGTTAGACTCAACAACGAGCATACCTTCAGAAGGACCTGCCTCCTTATTCTTCAGGGTGGCCATGTAAGTAGGATAGTTTCACTTCCAATGGTCGTCATTATTGCAATGGAAACACTTTTCTTTGTCTGCAGCCTTCTTCTTCAGCTTTGCCTTTTTCTTCTTTCCTCCTTCCACCTTCTGCTTTTTCACAGACTTCTTCTTCTTTCCAAAAGTCTTTCTCTTGGAAGAAGTCCATTCCATATCAAGCACTGAGCCTTTAGAACCTTTCATGGAATGCTTAGCAGTAACCAGCATATTCATAAGTTTGGCCAGGGAATTTTGAAGTTTATGCATATGGTAGTTCATGATGAACTATCCATATGCATCAATCAAGAATTGCAGAATTATATCATTCTACAGATCCAGATCCAACTTCACTCTGAGCTTCTCAAGCTCTTCTAAGTCCTTGATCATCATCAGATAATGATCTTGAACTGACTATCCATCATGCATTTTATCCTTGAAAAATCATTTAGTGACTTGATACTTGGCTGTATGACTCTGTTCACCAAACATCTCTTATAGGTGAGCCAACATTTGATAGGCAGTCCTGATATCTTCATGTTGGTACTGAAGGTCATCAGACATTGAGCCCAACATGTAGTATCTGGCCTTGTTATCTTCGTCCGTCCACTTTTCAAGAGATGCTCTCTGTTCAATGGATGGACGAGCTGGTAAGATGGGAGGGTTCTGGTCCAATACATGAGTTAAGTTCTCAAAATCCAAAATAATTTTGAAGTTTTAGAGCTAATTTTTGTAATTGGGTCCAATCAGTCTATGGGTGTCCAGGATACGTGCTAGTGGGTTGGATGCAGACATTTTTCTATAGACAATCAAAATTTCTAGTTAGAAATTATAATTAAGACTTAATCAATTTATTTAAAAATTTTATTTTTAAATAAATTAGCTTCCACTATTTTTTTGGATTCCTACACTCCCTCTATAGAGATGCAAAAATCTCCATGATTAATGATTTCTAGTGGATGGTGTGGTCCCACAAACTGACTCATCACCTCACCTATCAGTTATTGGTGATGGGTCAAACAATGAGTGAACAACTCTTGTTCAATGATTCTCTAATCATGGTGCATCTAAACTTAGTCTCTAATTCATGAATCTCACTATGCCTAGAATATTGATCCATTCCTTAGTTAAGTCAAACCCACCATTAACACAAATTGGATTCCTAGTTGAGTCTCTCATTGTGTCCAAAATATTGAGCCCAATCCATCCTCCAACCTGTAGCATCCAATGCCTAATAGACATGGTTGCATTTTCCTAGTGCAACTGAACCACTGTAATCGATCGAGAATAATCAATCTCGAAAAGGGTCCGCATATCTACAATGATGGAAGATCTTAGACTTAATCTTTTCTTAGAAAGATTTGATTTAGGTCTCATTAAACTAGACTTGACATAGTCATAACCATTATGACTAACCTAGTGGCATGGGTTAGCTCAGATTATTGATCACCTTAGATCAAAACTGAGCCAACAAATATGGCCAAGTAAGTAATATCGGTGGAAAGGATATGCCATTAACTCGATAAGAATGCATTCGAGTCGAGTAGCTCCTAATTAAAAATTAGTCGATCGTATCTACCAAACTTATCTTAGACACTAAATTGTTGAGCCAGAATCAATCGGGTTAGCCTACAATCCAGACTCTAACCACTGAGCCTAATTAGGTCTTAGCTTGATCGATCACTCACGTGACTCGATCTTGATCCAGACTTAATCCTATTAGGCTGGTCAATTTAAGCACTGTTGATCCCATCTAACCAACTCTTGATTCGATTTGATCAACCGCTTAGACCTAATTGAGCTACCCAAGCCTGAACCCAATATTATGAATATGTCTTAGATCTAAAATTCTCAATTTTAAACCTAATTAATATTTCATAATCTTAACTCTTAATTAAGCTTAGAATTTATAAACAAAACATGTATATTAAATCCTAGGATTTCAGGATCTAGGATTTTGCAGAAAGTAAGTTCTTGATTTCTTATTAAGGACGAACATGCAGCACCCCTATACATCATAAGAACACCTCATTGAATGAAAGGAGAGGGCATTTAAATCCTAATTTATTCTTATGATCGGACAGTCAAGGGGAATGCCTTAATCAAAAATATACAAAGCTATAAAACTAGTTAGATCTACATCATATATCTCATATATAAAAATTGATCTAACTATAAACATATTTTGCATACATCTCATTATCATATCATGCATATTTTTAGATCTAAATTATGCAATAATTATCTAAAATATTAGATTTAAATTGATCACATCAAAATAAATTCTAATCTAGATAATTATGTAGAACTATTCTACAACTAGTCTAAACATGCATTCATCATATCTCATATGATCCAAAAATTAAATAATTTTATTTTTTATTTTTTAGATCATGTTATAATAATTATAATATCAAAAAATAGTAAATAAATAGATCTAAAATTATAACTTAATTAAATTAAATTATGAACATGCAAGACTATGTATAGAATAGTTCTATTTTGCAACTAGTCATGCATCTTGTAAAACTTAGATCTAAATTATTTAATTTAATTTTTTTTATTTTAGATCTAAGCACATCTCATATGATATCTGAAGTCTCCTATTTAATAGATCAAAAATAAATTTAAAATAGATCTAAATAATTTTTAGAACTTGGCTCTGATACCAGTTGATGGGGAAATCCTGATTTTTCATATCAGGTTCGTTCAGATCTGATTGGATCAAGAGAGATATTTCAAAAATATCTCTTATAATTCTAGATTAGATTTAAAATATTTTAGATCTAGTTTTATAGATCTAATAAATAATAATAAAAATAAATTAAATTTAATTTAATTTATATCTTGATGTTGGGTAATCAGATTACCCTTTGATGATCTTGCTGTTTTCCTGAGGTTCTAGATCTAGCCATGCAAGTGCCTGACCTCTATCGATATCCACTCAGATTGGATCTAGAGATTTTCTCCTTCTTTATCACCTCTCCAAATATCAGATCCAAATCTGATTTGGAGGATCTTCAAAACTCCTTTCGAAGATCTAAAATCATCTCTGCAGCAGTGTTGCCTTCTTTCTTTCTCGTCACCTTTCTTTTGCCTGGATCGTACCAAACTGGAGCCCAAAATTCCTTGGGCATGGAGAGGAGAGAGAGGACCAGAAGTTGGCATGGAGGAGGAAGAGGGGCAGCCTTGGGGCATGGGTTAAGAGAGAACTCTTTTAAAGTTAGATGCAGATAGGGTTTATATAGACCCTGCTGCACCATGCAGTGCCACATCATCCCGATCAATCACATCACTTCATGCAATCAAATCTAAATCTGATTGGTGGGATGACATTATCTGATCTAATTAGATGAGGGCCTCTCTAATTCATCCTTAGATGGTGCCTAAGACTGGTCAAAGTCTATTCCTAGGCGCCACTTAAGTAGAATCCAAGAAGCAACCTGGAGTCCCATCCGTATGGGACTCCAGGCATCCCTATCCATGGGCGCACACCTCCCTAGGTGTGTGCACCCTCCTTTCTAATTTCTAGCAAGAGGACAAGCCCCATTTGCTCTCCTATAGGTGCATGACACATAGGCAGATGTCTAAGTGTCAAAAGTCACCAAAATCAAAAGACAATAATTAGCAGGTGATGGAAAATAGTAGCTGTTGTCTCAAATTTATCTCATAAATTAAGACAACCCTTTTCTAATTAGGACAAGCTTCAGTCAGACCAAGTAAAGGTACCTAAGTGAGTACAAACATATTTGGCTCAGTCGAGATAACTTTTAATGATAGTAGAAGGAGAACGTTAGGCTTAATCGTGTACTAGCACGATTTCCTTGAACCTAATTAAATTTTATTCAAATCAATTGAACTGGATTAGTCCAATTGATGATATCCAAATCCAAACCCTTATTTGTGTGACCCAATTACGTTCAATTCTGTATGGTAATGGGATATGTCATGATCTCTATCATCGACATCATCGAAACTCCTTTCGATGGATCAGAACTCTTTTGATTCAGACAACTTAGAATGATCGATCATCTAAATCATTCCAATTGCTCCAAAAATCCACTAGTGACACCTAGCGGTATATGGTGGTAACCCATCAAAATTGAAAATGAACCTCTCGGTGTAGCTACCTGTGTGATTAAGTTCTTCTATCCTGAGCTTCGATCAAATTAGGGTTAAGGTGAACTCGTCAAACCCTAATTTTTGTCATATGATTTAACCATTCGATTCAAGTCTAATGTGAAAATCTTAATAGGAACTCTTTCTATTATTTCATTTTGCCATAGCCATGGGATTATGGACTTGATTCTCATGATCCTCATAGGGCTGCTCCTCATCCATCGAGGTAGATAGATTTCTTCTTGGTGCAATCCAATACCTACAATGAGCATGCTGTAGCCAACATATACCTCAGGGTTTCAAATGGCTAGGAGATCGAGACATGGTGTAGTCAAACTATAACACCCTCAAGGTCAACTGTCGATGCACCTCAGATCGAAGAACCAGACACACTACTGCAGCTTCGAGCTAGTCATCGACGAGAAGGTAGACTTTCTTATGACTGCTCGAGGTGGTCATGCTCAGTGCCCTCGTTCGCTAACTTATACCTATACTCTCGCGCTCAATGCCCTCATTCTCTAACGAGTATCTATACTCTTGCTCCAGTGTTTCTACACTATAGACTCAAGACTTATCTACTATAAAGAAGTGATTGTACACCAACTTTTCGAATCAATCCCCATCCTCATGATGATCCTATGGTCGGAAGCTTTTATAAATTAACAACAAAAATTTATGTCTTAAATTTTTAACTCTTAAAAATATGAATTATCATTACCATTAACTCAAGGGATGTATCACAGACACTAAATACATATTTATAATAAAAAATAATCTATTTTATTATTTATAGTCAAAATTATAATTTTGCCCCTAGAAGTGTATTACAAGTGTTAGCCAATTCTAGCTTCTAGGGCACACATATCTAATAATAACCTCAAAAATAGTAAATAAATAGATCTAAAAATCATAACTAATCAAATTAAATTATGATCATGCAAGATTATACATAGAATAATTCTATTCTACAACTAGTCATGCATCTTGTACAACTTTGATCTAAATTATTTAATTTTTAAATTTTTTGATTTTAGATCTAATCACATCTCATGTGACATCTGAAATCATCTAATTATTAGATCAAAATAATAAAATCAGACCTAATGGAATGCAACCTAGCTCTGACACCAGTTGAAGGAAAAATCTAATTTTTTGGATCAGGTTCGTTCAGATCTGATTGGATCAAGAGAGATATTTTAAAAAATTTTTCTTAGATCCAGATTAGATTTAAGACCTTTTAGATATAATATTATTGATCTAATAAAATAAAATAAAATAAAATAAAAAATAAATTAAATCTATTTTAATTTATCTTATTGAGGGTAATCTGATTATCCTGTGATGATTCTGATGTCTGCTTGAGGTTCTAGATTTAGCCACGCAAGTGTCTAATCTTTATCAGTATCCACTCGAATAGGATCTAAAGATCTTCTCTTTTTTTATCACCTCTTCAAAAATTAAATTTAGATCTAATTTTGAAGATCTTCAAAACTCCTTTCGAAGATCCGAGTTGTCTCTTGCAGCAGTGCTGCCTTCTTCCTTTTTCTCTCGCTTTTCTCTTACTTGGATCACACCAAATTGAAACCCAAAAATTCTTGGGCATGGGTAGGAGAGAGAAGAACTAAAGATGGCATGGAGGAGGAAGAAGGACAGCCTTATGGCATGGGCAATGTGTCAAACTCTTAGATCATGGCACGTATAGGGTTTTTATAGACCTTGTTACACCATGCAGTGCCACATCATCCTGGCCAATCATGGACTTTTGAGCAATCAAATCTAAATCTATTTGATGGGATGACATCATCTGATCCAATCAGATGAGAGTCCCTCTAAATCATCCTTAGATGGCACCAAGATTGGTTAAAGATAAGTCTTTGGCTCCACCTAGGTAGAAACCCCAAAGCAACTAGAGTCCCATCTGTATGAGACTTTCAGATGCTTTACTCATGGGTGCACCCCTCCCTAGGCATGGGCCTCTTATCCATCTACTTTTTAGTAGGTGGACTAGTCTAAGAAATCTCTCCTATGATGGCTTGATACATGGGCAGATGTCTAAGTATCAAAGGTCAACGTTGGACCAAATGTCCGAAACCGAATTTAGCAGGTGATGAAAAATGGTAGGTGTTGTCTTAAATTTATCTCATAAATTAAGACAATCCTTTTCTAACCTAGGTAAGCTTCAGTCAGACCATGTAAAGGTACCTGAGTGAGTCTAAACATATTTGGCTCAATCGAGACAACTTTAATGATAATTAAATGAGAACATTAGGCTCAATCATGTGCTTGCATGATTTTCTTGAACCTAATTGAATCTAATTCAAATCAATTGAACTAGGTTAGTCCAATTGATGATATCTAGATTGAAACTCTTATTTGTATGATCTAGTTAGGTTCAGTTCCATATGATAATGAGATATATCGTGATCTCTATCATTGACATCATCGAAACACCTTCTGATGGATCAGAATTTTTCTGATTCAGACAACTAGTATGATTGATCATCTAAATTATTCTAATTGCTATCAAAATCCATCAATGACACCCAACAGCATATGGTGGCAACCCATCAGAACTAAAAATGAATCTCTCAGTGTAATTACCTGTGTGATTAAGTTCTTCTATCTTGATCTTCGATAAGATTAGGGTTAAGGCAATCTCGTCAAATCCTAATATTCGTCATATGATTAATCATTCGATTCAAGTTTAATGTAAAAATTTTAATAGAAATTCTTTCTATTATTTCACTCTACCATGGCTATGGGCTTATGGACTTGATTCTCATGATCATCATAGGGTTACTCCTCATCTACCGAGGTATATAGATTTCTTATTGGTGCAATCCAATTTCTATAATGAACATGCTATAGCCAACATACACCTCATGATTCTGAATGGCTAGGAGATCGAGTCATGGTGTAGTCAAACTATAACACCCTCAAGGTGAACCGTCGATGCACCTTAGGTCAAAGAACCAGACACACCATTGCAGCTTTGAACTAGTCATTGACGAGAAGGTAGACTTCCTAATGACGGCTCGAGGTGGTCATGCTTAGTGCCCTCATTTCTTAATGAGTACCTATACTCTTACTCTAGTATCTCTATACTGTAGATTCAAGACTCATGTACTATAAAAAAGTGATTGTACACCAACCTTCTAGATCAATTATCATCCTCATGATGATCCTACGATCAGGAGCATTTTATGAGTTAATAATTAAAATTCATATCTTAAATTTTTAACTCTTGAAAATAAGAACTAACATTGCTATTAACTCAAGGGATGTATCACAGACACTAAATACACATTATGATAGAAAATAATCTATTTTATTATTTATAGTCAAAATTATAATTTTGCCCTTAGAAGTATATAACAAGTGTCAGCCAATTCTGGCTTCTAGGGAACACATATCTAACAGAGGGTCCTTGGATGTGGGGGTTCCATAGGCACCAAACTAGGTGTCTAGGTAAGAGAAAAGAGAAGAAGAAGAGGGTTTTCTTCTAGGACTGTTTTATTTTCAATCTCTCCTCCTTTCTAGTGAGTTTTTTTGATGGAGTCTCAGATCAGCAAACTCTCATCTTTCTTCTCATATTTTGGACAGTCTAAATTTTGAAGAAGAAAGCATCGAATCGACCATCGAAGAAGGATCAGCATAATACTAGCATGAGGTGCTGATTTCCTGCATCAGACTTTAAATCAGAGATCATAGGCTCGTGTGGACGACTCCTAGAGATCGGATGCATGTGTGGCTCGTGACATTATCCTCAAGCTCGGATCAGTAAGTTGGAATGTCTAAACTTGCTCAGATAATAGATCCGATCTATAAACTTCATACCTGCATTTGATGTAGTGTGGATCTAGATTGATTTGATCAATCTTTTTCTTTTTCATTTGATTTTAATTTTTTATTTAATATC
This sequence comes from Cocos nucifera, assembly GCA_006176705.1. Taxonomy (NCBI): domain Eukaryota; kingdom Viridiplantae; phylum Streptophyta; class Magnoliopsida; order Arecales; family Arecaceae; genus Cocos; species Cocos nucifera. The sequence continues at coordinate 132,409 of QRFJ01006077.1, read as the reverse complement.
ATATCTTAATTATGTAATAGATCTGAGATTTAGGTGTTTATATGATTATTTAAATAAATTTTAAATTTATTTAAATCTTTCGCTGCAAGATCTTGAAAAAGTTTCAAGATCTACCAATCAAACCCTAGACCTAGTTCCTTCATTGACCACTCCAGTTTAGGAGCTTTATTCAATTGTATTTTAATTTAGCAAATCCTTGGCTAGGGTAATTCTAGTGAGGGGTCATAGAACTGATTGCTTTAAGATATGATTTGGATGTACTTTTTAGGATTAATAATTTAACTCAGAGTCATCCTATATATAGATGTCAAAGGGATGAATTATGTGATAATCATATTCATGTAGGTTTTGAATATTATGATTTAGACTATTCAAGCTATCCAAATGTTTGGTACCACTTTTTGATGGTCACTTTGATTAGTACAAGAATTGGTTTCCATGCTACCGGCCTAGGTTCAAATCTACGGGGTCATACATATTAGAGGTTCCTACTTGATCTGATGGCTGATGATGAGTCCCACTAAATTGGAACTCTATGGTCAAGAGTCTCATTGGATTAAGACTCTTTGATCGAGAGTCCTACTATGTTAGGATTCTAAGTTCTGCTTGTCTAGGACTCTATGATCAGGAGTCCCACTGGACTGGAACTCTATGATCAAGAGACCTACTGAACTGGAATGCTTCAACCAAGAGTCCTGCTATAATGAAACTCTGAGTCCTACTTATCTGAGACTTTATGATCAAGAGTCCTACTAGTTTGGAACTCTATGATCACAAGTTCCAATTATTTTGGACATCGGGATCAAGAGTTCCACTAGTTTAAAAATCTTCGATTAAGAGTTTCATTTTGATGGGACTCCATTATCCGAACACTCACTAGATTTGGACTCTATATTTGTAAGAGATTTAATTAATAATTTGATCACTAATTAACTTAATTTAATTTAGTAATGACTTTTGGATTAAGTCTAATTGAATTAAATTTAGTCGGGTCGGACCCGATTAGGTTATGAGATGACCTAATTGTCGAGGAGGTTTGATACCTGATTTGATCAGGAGTTGGGCTTAATTAATTTTTAATTTGATTAGAATTTAACTAAGTCTAATTAAGCCTAAATGGGTTGAATTTAATTTGATCTAATTAGGCCTAATCAAATTGATTTTGGTTGGTCCAATTGGATAAGATTTATTAAGACTAGTTTGATTAGTCTTCTCCCTAGACTTTAACCCTTTGACTTGCACCATCCCATTCTCCACAAGAAAAAGTTTCTTGTGAATGATTTCACATGCGAAAGAGTGCTTGTTCCCTTTTTTGCCTTGCCTAAATTGGATAAGAGGAGATTGGTTGCATTTAAATTCAAATAAGAGTTTGAGTTTGAATGAACCAACTCGTTATCTCATCTATCCCTCCACGCCTCCCTTGGTTTTGTGCAAAAATAAATCATGGAAATTTTTTGGGACATGGTCAATCTAGAGAAAGGCTTAGTCTCCATGCATGAACCCTCCCACTGCATGGAAAAAATCAGAGAAAAATTTTGACAGAAAAAAAATTAGAGACAGGTGCAAGTTTTTAGATTGCTACCTTATAATTCTAATCTAGTGCTTGTGCTACGTTTTGTGAGATCTGAGCATCAGATCTTCATGAAATTTTTAGAAGATCCTCCTCAACCTCTCCTCTACATCTGCTACTAATCCAAAGCATTCAAAGTATTGGTGGAGGGAATTGAATGAGTTTGATCAGCATTAGCCATCAAACAATCCTACATCGAGCTAGCACTCAAAAGGAGCTGATCAGGACCAAGATCTCGTGTGGACCATCCATGGACGCTAGACACATATGTGGCTGCATCATGATGATCAAATCTTCTTGGTGGTAATATTTAGATCTTCCTAGTGGTGATCAAATTATGGAGATCGACTATCCACGCAAAGATAACGTGTTCTGAACACATAAAGTGGTAAAATAGTTTTACTACTGATTACTATTATTTTCATATTTTCATACATGCATGTCACATTAGATCCTAATAATATAAGGTTTTTTAGATCTAATCTATAGCTCTTTATAAATTAATTAGATTAATTTTTAATTCTATGGTAATTTATTTTCGAAAAGTTTTCAAAAGTAGAGCTAGAAACCCTACATGAACACCATTAATGGTATCAGAGCATCTAGGTTATTTAATGTGATGTATATGCATACTTAGATTATTTTTTAGATTAAATCTAAATAATAATCTAATTTTTAAATTTAAAAATAAAAATATTATCGCATGGACTAAAGGTTTTCCTGCTATAAGATTTATCCTATAGAGTGAAAAGGTTATCCTAGTACGTTGCTGATTTAAAATATTGATCATAAAAATTTAGTTTTAATCTGACATTTTTTTGATTTGATTAAATTAGCTTTAATCTAATTTTTAGTCATGAATTAATGTTTAGATTTGATCTAAATTTATTTATGATTTTTTTTATATAGTGTACATAAATTTAGATTAAACCCTACAACTAGTACTATTTATGAAATGAGCCAACCCAATTTGAAATGGATCGACCCATTTAGTGAACAATACTGGGTTATAAAGAACCTTTCAAAATTTTGAAAAATATTTTCAAAATGCCAAACCCTAACCCTCAGCCCAAAAACTTAATTAAGAATTAAATATAATGAATTAGGATTTAGAATTATGAATTAAAGATCCTAAGTCATTGATCATAAAATTTGGGTTATTGGATTAGATGAATTAGGTTCATTAATTCTATTAGACCTAAGGTTAGTTAAAGAATAGACTAAACTAGAGTAATTGGTCAAATCTAATCAAATGTTGAATTAGATTAGGTCAATGACTCTTTAGACTCAATTACAATAGTTGTAGTTGGTCAAGTCCATGCCTATAACAAAGACCAAATGGACTTGATTCGTGGCTACATGGTTGAACCCAAAATAGCTAGGTTGGTCAAATTGAAACTAATGAAAGGATGGTGTCTAAGATAAGTTTGGTAGTTCAGACTAGTGGTTTTTAATTGGGAGCTACTCGCACTAATTTTGATCTTTGACAAGTTAATGGCATATTCCTTCTATTGATCTCACTTACCTGGCCATCCTGATAAATTAGGCTTTGATTAGATCACTTAGTGATTTGGACTCACCCATGTCAATTAGGTAAATTAGTATGACTGATTTAGGTGCTCCTAATCCTAACTTTAATTCGATCCTTTTTTATCTGACTTGGTAAAATTAGAGGGAGGATCAAAATTGATTGGTTAATTCTTCTCTTCTCTTTTTAAAATTGATTAATAATATCCTCTAAAATTATTAGGTCCTTAAAAATGATAAAGTTATGATGATAACTAAGTCATAGCCTCCCATTAAGTTGAGTAATAATGGATCCATTAGTTTAATAATCATTGGAGTTCCAAAGGCCTAGTGCTTATGGACTAATGAAATTTTCATTCATAATATGATGATTTGATTGTGTCTTTCTAATGCTAGTCTGGTTGGTCGGCCAAAGTCGAGTCTGATCATTTATTGGTCAGATGCACCAAATATGATCATGTTAATGGTCGGATCTAACTAGATCTTTTCAGTGGAGGCCAAAGTCTACTGATTAGGTTTTCAAAGTAAAATTAAAATTACTAGAAGTTGTTTAGAAAAAATAATTGATTATGAACCTATCCATAGGTACACATGGGTTGAACAACCAAAGTTGGGCTCATGTATAGTTTGTGTGGATTCTAGTACCCATTAGAAAATTAAAGTAATTTCTCGAATTGGAGGTAGAGGCTATCAGTTCATATAATATAGTGGGAGGACCTTTAGACTAAAGTTTAAGTCTTCAGTATAATTAATTCATATACTGTTGGTACAGAATTTGGTTGACATCGAATCGAGCTGGAGCTGAGGAAGAAGAAGTCTCCATCGGTGACCTGCAAAACAAAGTTCCATCTAGAGTCGGTGGTGGTGGCTCCAACAGAATCCTCTAACGATCAAGTTAGCTCTTTTAGTCAATAGAAATGGAGTGCTCAGAAAAGAGTTCAGCAGAATTTTGGGAAGGAGAAGAGAGCTTAGAGAAAACATATCTAGAGGATCCCATTTTACAGACGAAGCCTATAGCAGATTGATAGTGGCAGCTGTAGTTGTCTTGTAGCGGTCGCTCAGGGCCGCATGGAGTCTGTCATGGAGGGAGGTGCCATTTGTAGCACTGCCTGTAGTAGATTGATAGTGATAGCTACAGCCATCTAGTAGCGGGCCATCTGGAGTCTGTCCTAGAGGGAGGCACCGTCTGTAGCAGACTGATAGTGATGGTTGTAACTATCCAATAGTGGGCTACATGGGGCCACGTGGAGTTTGTTATGGAGAGAGGTGTCCGTTGCCATGATGTGGCCAATCATTGAGATTTAATAGTCGAAGTTTGGCGGAAGTAGGCATTGGTTGGTGAAGAGCTTTGACTTACATCAATTCTAAAGGAGTTTGGACTCCTAAAGGAAATACGGCTAGAGGGAATTATCTGAGAGGAATGCTAGTTGAAATCTGGAAGTAATCAGTTGGAGGAATCCAGGTGGAGTTTGATTGATGGAGAAGTCCAGGAGGAGTTCGACTAATGGAGAAGTTCGATCGAAGGAGAAGTCCAGAAAGAGTTCGGCTCCTGAAGGAATCTGACTAACGGAGATGTCTAAAAGGAGTTTGGCTCCTAGAGGAATCTGACTGAAGGAAAAGTTCGAAAGGAGTTAAGCTCCTGGAGGAATCTAGAAGGAGTTCGACTCTTGGAGGAATATGATTGAAGGAGAAGTTCGAAAGGAGTTCGGCTCCTATAGAAGGAGAGGTCCGGAAGGAGTTCGGCTCCTATAAAAATTCGATTGAAGGAGAAGTCTAGAAGGAGTTCAGCTAGGGTTTGGCTATTAGAGGAGTTCGGCTAGGGTTCAACCATTGGAAGAGTTTGGCTATTGAAAGAGTTCGGCTGGGGTTCAGTCGCTGGAGGAGATCGATTGGGATTCGACCACTAGAGGAAGAATTTTTGATCGAAGCTCTTCCATGATTATCGATTACACTAGGCGAAGCATCACACTAGACTTCGACGGAAGTGGGGTTTATCCTCAATAATAGTCTCTCCACTTTTGAGTTTGAAATTCGAAGAGAGTACAAAAAAGATGACCGTCGAAGTCCTTTTCCGGACTTTACACCCATTAAGGTTGAAGCTCGAGGGGAGATCTTATTTCCTATCGAGGTTGAAGAAGATTTTATCTACTATTGAAGTTGATGTTGAAGCTTGGGGGAGATTTTATCTCTAGCTGAGGTTGAAGGAGATCTTATCTCATGTTTATGTTGAAGCTCGGAGGAGATCATATCCCTAGCTGAGGTTGAAGGAGATTCATCTCGTGTTGACATTGAAGCTCGGGGGAGATCTTATCTCTAGCCGAGGTTGAAGAAGATCTTATTTCCTGCTGATGTTGACATTGAAGCTCGGGAGAGATCTTATCTCCAGCTGAGGTTAAAGGAGATCTTATCTCCTACTGATGTTGACATTGAAGCTCAAGGAAGATCTTATATCTAGTTGAGGTTGAAGATCTTATCTTCTGTTGACGTTGACGTTGAAGCTCGAAGGAGATCTTATCTTCAGTCGAGATTGAAGGAGATCTTATCTTCTATTGATGTTGAAGCTCGGAAAAGATCTTATCTTCAGTCGAGGTTGAAGAAGATCTTATCTTCTATTTGATGTTGACGTTGAAGTGCGGGGGAGATCTTATCTCTAGACGAGGTTGAAAAAGATCTTATCTCATCTTGACGTTGAAGCTCGAGGGAGATCTTATCTCCAGCCGAGGTTGAAGAAGATCTTATCTCCTGCTGACATTGACGTTGAAGCTCAGAAAAGATCTTATCTTCAGTCGAGGTTGAAGAAGATCTTATCTCCTATTGATGTTGACGTTGAAGCTCGGGGGAGATCTTATCTCCAATCGAGGTTGAAGGAGATCTTATCTCCTATTGACGTTGAAGCTCGGAGGAGATCTTATCTCCAATAGAGGTTGAAGGAGATCTTATCTTCTGTTGACGTTGACGTTGAAGCTCAGAGGAGATCTTATTTTCAGCTGAGGTTGAAGAAGATCTTATCTCCTATTGACATTGAAGCTCGGGGGAGATCTTATCTCCAGTCGAGGTTAAAGGAGATCTTATCTCTTATTGACGTTGATGTTGAAGCTCAGGAGAGATCTTATCTTCAGTCGAGGTTGAAGGAGATCTTATCTCCTGTTGACATTGATGTTGAAGCTCGAGGGAGATCATATCTCCAACCAAGATTGGAGGAGATCTTATCTCCTATTGATGCTGATGTTGAAATTAAAGCTCAAGAAAGTTTTTATCTCTAGCCGAGGTTGAAGGAGATCTTATCTCCTATTGAAGGTTGGAGCTCAGGAGAGATCTTATCTCTAGCCGAGGTTGAAGGAGATCTTATCTACTATTGATGTTGATGTTGAAACTCGGGAGAGATCTTATCTTCAATCGAGGTTGAAGGAGATTTTATCTCATATTGATGTTGAAGTTGAAGCTCGGAGGAGATCTTATCTCCAGCCGAGGTTGAAGGAGATCTTATCTTCTTTTGATGTCGACGTTGAAGCTTGGGAGAGATCTTATCTCTAGTCAAGGTTGAAGGAGATCTTATCTCTTGTTGGCATTGACGTTGAAGATCGAGGGAGATCTTATCTCCAGTCAAGGTTGAAGGAGATCTTATCTCCTATTGAAGGATTGGAGCTTGGGGGAGATCTTATCTCCAACCAAGGTTGAAGGAGATCTTATCTTCTGTTGACATTGACGTTGAAGCTTGATAGAGATCTTCTCTCCAACCGAGGTTGAACGAGATCTTATCTCCTATTGAAAGGTTGGAGTTCGGGGGAAATCTTATCTCCAATCGAGGTTGAAGGAGATCCTATTTTCTATTAACGTTGACGTTGAAGTTGAAGCTTGGAGGAGATCTTATCTCCAGTCGAGGTGGGTCTTCTCTTCTCACCTCATCTAAAATGAATAAAGCCTTCCACTTTGCTCACGTTTGGTCGAGGTTCTCCTCTTATTTCTAATGGACTATAGGGTACCATAAGGGCCATTGTCAGGATCTCTCATCTCATCTCGTCTAAAATGAATGAGGTCTTCGACTTTGCTCATGTTAGAATGAGGTTCTCGTCCTATTCCTAACGGGCTGTTGAGGCACATTAGGATCGTTATTAGGGCCTCTCCCCTCATCTCATCTAAAATGAATGAGGCCTTCGACTTTGCTCATGTTAGGATGAGGTTTCTCCTCCTATTCCAAATGGACTGTAGGGGCACATAAGGGCCGTTGTTAGGGCCTCTCCCCTCATCTCATCTAAAATGAACAAGGCCTTCCACTTTGCTCACATTAGGATAAGGTTCTCTTCCTATGCTTAATGGACTGTAGGTACACATTAGGGCTGTTGTCAGGGCCTCTCCCCTCATCTTGTCTAAAATGAATGAGGCCTTCGACTTTGCTCACGTTAGGATGAGGTTCTCCTCCTATTCCTAACAGGCTGTAGGAGCACATAAGGGCCGTTGTTAGGGTCTCTCTTCTCATCTCGTCTAAAATGAACAAGACCTTCGACTTGCTCATGTTAGGATGAGGTTCTCCTCCTCTTCCTCATAGGATAACTATTGATTGCTTCTTCCATGGCATCACATAAGTTTTGCACTAAGAAACCATAATATTGAAATGAAGGAGTTTTATTGAAGAAAAATTATTGAAAGTACATCCTCAAAAATTTTAAGATCGTGGGAGCATTGTTCCACCGAGCTCCTTTAGGCAATAAGTTTCTGACCAGACGACCTCCTCTATTTCATACAGACCTTCCCAATTCGTGGCAAGCTTCCCTTGGCTTTGAGGTTGAGAGATGGTAGCTCGTCGAAGTACTAAGTCCCCTAGAGATAGTGTTGATGATGCCAAGAGGTGGCCAATCTTCTTGTTGTTCCTCCCTCATTCGTGGTTCTGGCTGTGGCAGTGCCCTTGGCCGATCTACTCTTGGTTCAAATCGACGTCTAAGAAATCAACCCAACTGGCCTCTCTTGATGAGCTCCATAATTTTATCTTAGAGCTGAATGCATTCTTCAGTGTCGTGGTCGTGGTCACGATGGTAGAGGCAGTACTTGCTTCGATTGCACTTATTTAGGGGAGATCATAATTCTTCTGATCTTGGTAGTTGATTTTTGATTTTCATTAGAACTTGAGTTTTAGCAGTATTAAGGGGGGTGTAGTTGTGGAACCTTTCAAGAGGAGAACTTTTTCGCACCCTTCTGTCGAGGCTCCTTTGATGACGAGCTCAAGGAGGAGCTCAGGCTCGCTTGCACTCGGAGGGAGTTCGTGAGTGCGGCCGAACTTCATTCGGCCCTCCATCAGTGATGGATTTATGCTGCTCTCCTGCAGCTTCCTCATCCTTTAACTTGAAGGCTTCTTCCACTCGGGCATATCTCTCAACCCGAGCTAGTAGATCGATAAAGTCCCTAGGATACTTCTTCTCCAAGGAGAACAATAAATTATTTTTCTGAAGGCCGCTCTTGAGCATGGCCATTATAGTAGACTGGTCCAGGTTTCAAACTTCTAATGCAGTAGCATTAAATTAGGTGACATAAGCCTAGATAGATTCTCCCTTCTTCTATGTGATATTCATCAGGAAATTCGAACCTCGGTGGAGATGTTGGCTGCTAACAAAATGAGCCACAAACTGATGGCTCATCTGGTCAAAGAAGAAGATCGTATCCAGCTTCAACATCGAGTACCAATTTATTGCTGCTCTCTTTAAGGTAGATGAAAAAGCTCAGCATAATATGGCTTCTGGTGCACCATAGAGTAGCATCATGATCTGAAAGGCTTCCAGGTGATTGATTGGATTAGAGGTTCCATCATAGCTTTCAAATTAGGAGAGCTTGAAGTTTAGCGGAATGGACTCTTACATAATTCGGAGAGAGAAAGGGAGATCGGTGCAGACGTCGTCATGATGAACCGGGGCAACGTGGTGGAGTCCCTCAATCCATCGATCCATCTTCCATAGTTTTTGATTCAGGACATCATCTCAATCGTAGATCTTGGAAGGCTTCCGACTGTAGATGAAGAAGGTCCCTTTCAGAGAAGAATCATGATCCGAGCAAGGATCCTCTGCTCTCTATTTTTTCATTCTAGGGGCGATGGGTATGCTAGCCTAAGTGCTCCTCCTTAGGATCGATTCTTGATATCTCGATGGTGGATTTCCTAGCAAAACCCCCATCGAGGGCTGTTGCATGGCCTACACCATTTCAGTGAGCCTCTGAACCCACTGCATCAGTAGGTTAAATTGCTCTGGATCTACCTTAGCCGCTGGTGGAGGAGGAGGTTGAAGCATCGATGATGGAGCAGGGATAGATGGATCTAGCCCAGATCTGGTGATAGAAGCGCCAGATCTCTAGGTAGTCACCTTCTTTGGAGGCATTTCTTAGGATTGAGGAAAAGGATGGAGATGAACCTTAAAGAAGAAGATCCACAGGGTTGATTGGGCATTCTTTTAAGAATAAGGGTACCTTAAAAATAGAGGGCCCTCCCTCTAGCGTCAATCCTGTTGGTGCAGAATCTGGTTGACGTCGGATCGAGCTGGAGCTAAGGAAGAAGAAGTCACCGTCAATGACCTGCAAAATAAAGTCCCATCTGGAGTCGATGGTAGTGGCTTCGGCAGGATCCTCCGACGATCAAGTCAGCTCTTCTGGCCAATAGAAATGTAGTACTCAGAAAAGAGTTCAGTAGAATTTTGGGAAGGAAAAGAGAGCTTAAAGAAAATGTATCTAGAGGGTCCCCTTTTATAGATGGATCCTATAGTAGATTGATAGTAACAGTCATAGTCATTTGGTAGCGGGCCGCTCGGGGCTGCATGGAGTCTATCACGGAGAGCGATGTCGCCTGTAGTGCTACCTGTAGTAGACTGATGGTGATACCTGTAAACATCTAGTAGCGGGCCATCTAGAGTCTATCATGGAGGGAGGCACCACCTATAGCGCCACCTATAATCGACTGATAGTGACGGTCATAACCATCTGGTGGTGGGCCGCTCGAGGTCACCTAGAGTTTGTTTTGGAGAGAGGTGTCCATTGCCGTGATATGGCCATTCGTTGAGATTTAATAGTCAAAGTTTTGAGGAAGTAGGCATTGGTTGGTGAAGAGCTTTGACATACATCAATTCCAAAGGAGTTCGGACTCCTAAAGGAAATACGGCTAGAGGGGATCATCTGGGAGGAATGCTAGATGAAATTTGGAGGTAATCCACTAGAGGAATATGAATGGAGTTTGACTGATGGAGAAGTCCAGGAGAAGTCCGACTGGTGGAGAAGTTCGATCGAAGAAGAAGTCCAAAAGGAGTTTGGCTACCAAAGGAATCCGATTGAATGGGAAGTTCGAAAGGAGTTTGGCTCCTGGAGGAATCCGACTGAAGAAGAAGTCCGAAAGAAGTTCGACTCCTAGAAAAATCTAGAAGGAGTTTGGCTCCTGGAGGAATCCGACTAAAGGAGAAGTCTGGAAGGAGTTTGGCTCCTATAGAAATCCGACTAAAGGAGAAGTCCGAAAGGAGTTCGGCTGGGGTTTGACAGTTGGAAGACTTTGGCTAGGGTTTGGCCACTGGAGTAGTTCAACTATTGAAGGAGTTTGGCTGGGGTTCGGCCACTGAAGGAGATCGGCTTAGGTTTGGCAGCTGGAGGGAGAATTTTCGATCGAAGGTCTTTCGTGATTACCTATTGCATTAGGCTAAGCATCAGACTGGACTTCGGTGAGAGTGGGGTTTATCCCCAACATATACTAATTAGGTTTGAGTTTTCTAAATGTAGATATAGCCACTACCTTATCGCTTCGATCATTGTTGGACAATGATAAACTCATGGGACCCAACTTCGATAGCTGGTATCGATAGTTGAAAATCATCCTAGAGCATGAGCAAATCTTGTATGTATTGATTGATCTGGCATCTGAGGAGCTAGCTCTAAATGGTAGTGGAGCAGTTACGAATACTTATCAGAGGTGGCTCAATTACCGCACCACCATTTAGTGCACTATGCTGGTGGTGATGAATGACAAGTTCAGCCGCAAGTTCAAAAATTCTCAGCCTCAAGAGATGCTTCAAATGTTGAATGACTCCTTTGGTACGCCTGACGATGTTGAGAGGCACAAGACTAGTTATGCCATTTTCAATGCTCAGATGAGGGATGGGGCATCAGTCACCAATCATATAATATACATGATCGAGATGATTGAGTGCTTGATTAAGCTAGCTTTTTCCTGCATGAACAACTCAGCAAGCATGAGATCCTAAATTCTTTGCTCAAGTCCTTCCTCTCCTTTCTTACATTTTAGAATGATAAAGCTTGTAGTGAACTACCCTGGTTTATTGGAATTGCTGCAGAACTTTGAGAAGGATCACCAGCTTCAAAAGGAGATAGTGAATATAGTGGGTGGGTCTTCTTCTGGTCGTTGATCCTTTAAGAAAGGGAAGAAGAACAAGAAGAATAAGAATAAGAAGGTGTAGCTGCATATTAGGATGTATGCATTGGGTCAAACCATGAAGCATAGGCCTGACGAGAGCCTAGCAGAGTGCTTCTTCTATAAGAAGCAGAGGCATTGGAAGAGAAACTGTCCTCAGTACATTACCTCGCTGGATCCGAATAGGCTAAGAAATAAGCAAGTTGTTGCTAGGCAAGGTAATTATATGATAACACCTTGCAACTTCTCTATATGTGATACTACTATCTAGATATTAGATATCAGAAGCCCTTGTCATATTTGTAATTCAATATAGGGTTTGCAGGCCAATAGGAGATTTGATGAAGGTGAGAGTTCCTGAACGTTGGAGATGGAAGACAAGTTCTAGTTCTAGCTTTAAGAATCATGAACTTTATAATCAATTCTCATAGAGTTATTCTTAGTAATTGTCATTTCTATCCAAATTTTTTATTGAATATTATTTCTGTAGGACTTTTTGGCCAAGAACAGTTATCAATTTTCAATAAAAAAATTTATAATATTATTTTGAATGATGTTACAATTTGTGTTAGAGAATTGAATAATGGTATTTACTTACTATCATAGTCTATTAACGTGGTCCAATCCTTCGATAAATGTCCTAGATTAGATGATGTATCAGAAGTTTACCTTTGGCACTGTAGGCTAGGTAATATCAATAGGAATAGAATAAACAGATTGGCTCAAGAAGAAATTTTTGAAGTTGGTGATTGTGAATCACATTCGATCTATGAGTCTTGTCTTCTTGGTAAGATGACCAAGTCATCTTTTACTAGAAAGGATGAACAAGCCAATGAACTCTTAGGTCTAGTGCATACTGATGTATGTGGAACTATAAGCTCAAGTGCTAGAGGTGGATATTTCTATTTCATAACCTTCACGAACAATCTATTGAGGTATGGGTATGTCTATTTAATGAAGCATAAGTCGGAGTGATTTGAAATATTTAAACTATTCCATAATAAGATAGAAAATCAAACTAGGAAGAGTATTAAGACACTTCGATCTGATCGAGGGGTTGAGTACCTTTCCAGCGAGTTTCTGACATATCTTGGGGAGAATGAAATTTTCTTCCAGTGGACTCCTCCTAGAACACCACTGCATAATGATGTTTTTGAAAGAATAAATTAGATCCTATTGGACATGGTTCAATCTATGATGGGGTTCATCAGTCTACTGATCTTTTTATGGGGATATGCACTCGAGTCGGCTTGTTACATTTTAAATAGGGTTTCGAGTAAGTCTGTTTTAAAAACACCATATGAAATATAGATAGGGCGTAAGCCAGTATCCTCACATCTTAAGATTTGGGGGTGTCCGGCTTATATCAAATATTTAGTAACGGATAAGCTTAGACCTAGGTCTAACAAGTATAATTTTATAGGGTACCCAAAAAAGACCAAAGGATATTACTTCTACTAAGCTTATGAACAAAAGGTATTTATCAGCCTTAAGGCAGTCTTTTTAGAAAAGAAGTTTCTTGGTGAAGGAACTAATGCCACTAAGATCGAACTTGAGGAAGTTTGAGAGATGAAAAAATTGACACATGTAGCTGAACCTAAATCAAATTTGATTAGATCAAACTCGAAGCCTATTTTACTTGCACTCTTAAGGCAGTCTAGTAAAGTACCACATCAGTCGGATAGACACTATTGTTTCTTAGTTTGGAATGGTGATTGTATCGAACTTGATGAGAATGATGAGGATCCAATTATTATGGTATCAATATATACTGATACCAAACTATTGGAATATCAGCTATTCTGATACCACTTATTAAGGATTAGTATCAAATTATTACGGGAGGAAGAAGAAAGAAATAAAATAAGAAAATAATCAAATATATGGATCAGCCTAAAGGCTCACCTTCATGGAGCAGGCAAAGCTTTACTATGAAAGAGAAAAATAGGTATAAGAGGAGAACACCCACTCTCAACTCATCGTACACAAATCTTTCTCAACTAAAAGCTACCCTCACAAAAGCTCTCTTAGAATCCCAAGGAGACCCATAGAAGCTACAAGATGCTCTGCCCTCACATCCTCCTCGCCAGATGCTATACACCAATTGCTTCTCTCTCTCGTAGACTGTACGTACTCAGTGCCCTGTCAAGCTCCTCTCGATGGCTGCCTTAACCTCTCTACGTGCCTCTCATGCCATACGCGCCACCTCACCTACTCCACGATACCTCAGTCCTTTAAATAGGATGAGAATCCTCTTCTCAATAGTTCACATGAGTTCTAACAGGACTCGTACTCCTAATATGAGTCGATCATATCCTTGATTGAGTCTTAGAATGTTTTCCAACCTTCAAATGATGACCGCAATCCTCCATGGCCATTGGATTCTATGGTCCATGTGCAACTCCCGTAGATCCCTTGGATTAATCACAATCCGAGTCCAAAGAGAAAAAATCCCATCATGTTCTATTCGCCTCCATCGAGCCGACTCGGTTAGGGATCGAGCTGGCATAATTTCATCTTGTCCAGACTCCTGCTATCTGTCTGCCTAAGGGAGTCAGCTCGACCATGGTTCGAGTCGGCTCGATCTCAATCTGAGCCGGCTCGATCGTGTATCAGAGTTGGCCCAACTGCTGTGCTAAAAATTGATTCTCTTCTTAATGTGGATCGAATTTGAAGCATCAAATCCTAATAATCTCCACCTCGACTCGACATTCGGCCTCCAATAGACTTTGAGAGGTTGTGATCCATCTCACCCCCAAGCCCTGGGGCATGCCTGCTGATCATGGATGGACAAACATGGGAGTCAAGCCAGACAGCTCGATCCCACCTCGATCATGGGCTGCGTCCACTTTGACCAAAGACCTGCTCAGCGAATTCTCCTACGGTAATAGGAACTTCACTCTATGATGTCACCTCTCATTCTTTCGAGTCTCTTATCTCGTGCTCGATCCATCTCTATCTAGAGCTTCACCTTGCACTAGACTCCCTCTAGCTCTTGAAGCTCCACCTTATACTGGGCTTCCTATGGCTCCTAAAGCTCCATCTTGCACTGGGCTTCCCGCCAGACAATAATGTCCCGTTATCTTCTTCTTTTCCTCCAATATCACCCTATGACTGTGCATGACCTTCAGGATTCCATCACCAGCTATCCACCTATAGCCGTTTAAATTTAGTCTGCTCAGTGAGATAAGATTCTACCTGAAATAGGGTGTGTATCGAACCTCCCCCAATCTCCTCATTATACCATTATATGTCTTCCAACTAACCATCCTGATGCCTCTAATTGCACAGCTCGATCCATCCAGTAGATAAATAGTGCCATCACTACTCTCTAGGGAGTCAAACTACTCCTTTCTGTAATAAACATGATATATGCATGTAGAATCTAAAATTTAGTACTAGAAAGAACTAGATACCTCGTCAAGATATCTTCATGACATCATCCTCTGACTTGCTACTGGCCATCGCTACAGTAGCCCTCATCCGATCCCTGAGTTGTGGACAATCCTTGACTCGATGCCCCAACTCATCGCACCTATAGCATCTGATCTTGCTAGGATCCCTCATCTTAGATCTGGATCATCCTCCTCGTGATCCTCTGCCACTCCATCTACTACCTCCTACTTCTCTAGAAACCACCAAAGCTGAGCAACCACTATCTGAGCTTGAAGCTGGGTTCTTCCTCCTTAGAATCTCATTTTAAAGTATCACTGCAGTGACCTCATCTATCTTGATGGTGCTTTTTTCCACTAGAAGAGCAGTCACCAAGGACTCATACGAAGGGGGAGCGACACTAGCAAGACCAACGCCATGGTCTTCTCCTCAACTTTTTCACCAAAGTTGAGGAGGTCAGTGAGGATCTTTTGAAAGTTGGATAGATGCTCCCGTATGCTCTGACCTTCGTCTATCCGTAACTAGTAGAACTGCTTCCAAAGGAATAGTATGTTGGTCAGCGACTTCGCCATGTACAACTCCTCAAGCTTCGACCACAACATCATTGAAAAAGTCTCGGTAAGTACATGGATCACTACATCATCTGCTAGGTACAGACGGATCATGCTCACCACCTGCATTTGGATCTGCATCCAATCCTTCATCTCTATGACGACTGGCATCTCGTCATACAAGAGAGCGTTGATCAATCCATATTGGATGAGGATATCCTTTACCCTTGCTTGCCATAAGAAGAAATTGCCCTTTCAATCAAATCTGCTGATCTCCACCTTGATAATGCTTGTCTTCTCCATATTCTTCAACCTCTATCCACTACTACAATCTATGCTCCAGTACTCTCTGGCTCTGATACCAATTGTTATGGTATCTATTGGGTGTGAACCCTTTTCTACCAAAGTCTGATAGGATATCTAGCCTTGAGGAAACATAATCCGATGAGGACAGTCACGCCTGACTCCAGCCGATGAAAAGTTTATGATCAGGCGTCGAGACTGCTGACCTCCATTTTGAATTTATCGATCAATCTTCTTCATTTAGATTTCTAGCTCCTTCGGTTATCTCGAGAACCTACAAGGCATTATAGATTTCACTCAAATGAACTTGAATAGTAATGATAGCCCCTAGGCAGCTGAGTGATAGGTCTAATTATGGCATGGTTCGAATGACCTTGATGCTACTTGAACCTCTTCCTAACAAAAAAACCAACCAAGTTGTTTGATATTGGACCAACATCGGACCAATAGAACTTCACTCCAAATGAACTCCTACAATATACTAAGGGTGGCAGACCTCAGGATTCCTGCATCAAGAGCTCTGAACATGCAAGCAAAAGGACCTTGTCTCCTTTTTGTCGAACTCTAGATGACCTTGAAAGTAGCCGAGCTTCAAAGGAATAGATAAGCAACAAAACTTCTCTACCAGACGATCACCTTCCAGATTTCTCCCTCAACTAGGCTTCTCCACCAGTCGACCTCCATCCAAACTTTTTCATTGGATCTCCATCTGGATTTTTCTAATAGAACTACTTTCGGATTCCTCCAGCAGACTTTCTTCAAGATTTCTCCAATCAAAGGACCTCTGAACCCCTTCTGGCTGAACTCCCTATAGTCGCCTAGAAGGGCCTCCACACTATGCAAACATAGCTATCTGCACAACATAAACCCATTTACACACAAGCGACCTTGAAGGAGTCCAAACTCCTTTAGAATTGATGAAACTCAAAGCACTTCGCCGCCAGCACCTACCTCCTTTGAACTTCAACTATTAAATCCCAATGAGCTAGCGCGTCACGACAACAGACACCACTTTCCATAACAAACTCCACATGGCCTGAATGTTCCATTACTCGATTGTTATGGCTGTCACCATCAATTTGTTATTGGCTCTATTTATAAAAGGAATCCTCCAAATATATTTTCTCTAGGCTCTCTCCTCCATTCCAAAATTCTGCTACTTTTTTCATTGAGCATTCCATTTCTATTGATTGGAAGAGCTAACTTGACCGTTGAAGGATCCTGTCGAAGCCACCCCACCTTTGATTTGGACTTCTTTTGCAGGTCCCGATGGCCATCTCAATTTCTCCATCTTCAGACAATTATGGCGTAAACTAGATTTCGTACTAATAGAATTGGCGCTAGAGGAAGGGCTCTATTTCTCTTGAGATTTTCTTATTCGTAAAGTAGTGCTCAGCAATGATCTCTCTTCTTCTCCCTTAAAGTTCTTCTTCCTTAACTGATCTCATGAGGATGCCTCCTAGAAAGGATTCCATCTGATGGTCGACCACCTCCGCAGCCAGATCTCATCTAGATCTACTCATCCTCGTCTCATCCCTAGCATCTCAAGCTCCACCGATGGCAATGGTAGATGCAGAGAAATTTAACCTACTGATCCAGTAGGTTAGGGGCCTTACTGAGTAGTGCTGCCCATCTAGCAGTAGCAACCTCTAGTGCCTATCCAGTCAGAGCAAGCTTCTCCAAAACCCTAGGATCCAGTCTGGGGATGATTGACTTGGGCGAGTCGGCTGGTAACATCCAAAATAGATAAGCAGGGGGTAGAGATTCCTGGATCCAATCATAATTGTACCCCTGGAGGGACTTTGCCCTCATTCTGCTAGAGTACTTTGGAGATCCATGACTGTGAGGATCTCCTAGATCAAAAATTATAAGAAATGAACCGACGGATCCGAAAACTCCACCATGCTCCCTTCTCTCACTGTAATGATATCTATATTGACCCTTCCTTCTCCCAAAAAATTATGGAGGAATCTATCCTACCGAACTTCAAGCTTTCCTAGTTTGAGAGCTATGATGGGACTACTAATCCGATCGATCATCTAGAGGCCTTCTGAATAATGATGTTTCTTCATGGCATGCCTGACACCATCCTATGCTGAGCTTTTTCCTCCACCTTGAAGGGAGCAGTCAGAAACTGGTACTCGGCTCTTAATTTAGGTACTCTCTTTTCTTTCAATCAAATGAGCCACCAGTTTATAGCTCATTTTGCCAGCAGTCGATGTCCTCGACGAGGCTCGGACTCCCTCATATCAACATTAGGTAGAAGAAAGGGGAATCCGTAAGAGCCTATGTCACCCATTTCAACACCGCTGCACTAGAGGTCTGAAACTTGGACCAATCTATCGTAATGGTCGCACTAAAGGATGGCCTTTAGAAGAATGATCTACTTTTCTCCCTAGAGAAGAAGTATGTATCCTAGGGTTTTTGCTGATATACTGGTTTGGACTGAAGGTTATGCCCGAGCAGAAGAGGCCTTCATGGCCAAGGATAGTGAAGCCGCTGAAGAGTGGCGAGCAGGTGAATCAAGTATGCCCACTACTGATGAAAGGTCGAGTGAAGCTCGGCCATGCTCTCGATCTCCTCCCGAGCGCAAGCAAGCCTGAACTCCTTGGACTTGAAGGTAAAGAAGTCAGGATAGAAGGGCACGATGGGGCTCCCCCCTCAGAAGACTCCACAACTATGCTCCCCTCAATACTCCAAAAACTCAAGTGTTGATGGAAATCAAGGAGTAGCTATCAAGGCAAGAGAAGATGCGCACTCATCCTGGCAAGCGCAAAACCAACAAATACTACCTCTACCATCGTGACCATGGTCATGATATTGAGAAGTGCATTCAGCTTCAAGATGAGATCGAGGAGCTCATCAGGTGAGGTAGGCTTGGCCAGTTCCTACGACATTGGCCTGAAGGATGGGAAGATCAGCCAAGGGTGCTGCCGCAACTAGAGCCACCATGAAGGAAGGAGCAGCAAGGAGATTGGCTCCCATTTGGCATTATCAACATTGTCTCTAGGGGACTTCGACGAGGGGAGGCTAGCAGATCGATGGAGTCCACGAAAAGATGGAGAACTAAGGAGCCCATAGCTTTCACTGATAAGGATGCTCAAGGAGTTCAGTTCTCACACAACAACGTGGTTGTAATTTCTTTAAACATTATTGATGATGATGTACGCCATATTTTGATAGATAATGGAAGCTCTACTGATGTTTTATACAATACTTTCTCTAAAATCTCTATACCCAATGACCACCTGGGATCTATGAACTCTCCATTGGTGGGCTTCACTGGCGATGCTGTGCTAGTTGAAAGAATAATAACACTGACTGTGGCTGCAGGGCAATACTAGAAATAGGTCAGGGCATAGGTTGACTTTTTGGTAGTAAAGGATTCGTCTGCCTATAACGCAATTCTCAGCCAACCTGGTCTAAATGCACTCAGGGCTGTGGTGTCAACCTACTATTTGAAAGTAAAGTTCCCAAGAAGCTATGGAATCGGGGAGATCAAGGGAGGTCAAGCTTTGGCCAAGCACTGTTATTCCATCGCCTTACAAAAGGGTGGCCATCTTGATCCTTGCCCAGTTGATGGGTTGGATGTCCGCGATGATCTTACTGAGGAGTGGGGTGAACCCATGAAGGATCTCATGGCCGTCTCCCTAAATGATGGGAATACAGAACACACAGTGTAGGTCGACTCTAGCTAGGGGGAGGAAGTTCAGAAGCAGCTTATCGCCTTCCTATGGAAGAATGCCGACATCTTTGCTTGGGTCCTAGCATATATTCAAGGGATTGATGCCGAGGTCATGAAACATCGGCTAGCTGTTGATCCCAAATATAAGCCTGCTAAAGAAAAAGTTCGGGGCCATGCACCAAAAAGGTAGAAGATGATAGCGGAAGAAGTGGATAAACTCCTCAAAGCTGGATTCATCCGAGAAGTCCACTATCCAAGTTGGATTTCTAATGTGGTCCTAGTCAAGAAAGCCAATGACAAATGGAGAATGTATATCGACTTCAAGAAGCTGAACAAGGTCTACCCAATGGATAGCTATCCCCTAACTAGAATTGATCAATTAGTGGATGCGACCTCAGGCCATGAGCTCCTCACCTTTATGGATGCTTTCTCCGACTACAATCAAATCTAGATGGCACCAGAGGATGAGGAGAAAACTGCTTTTATTACTGACCGTGGTTTTCATTCTTATAGGATCATGTCCTTTGGGCTTAAAAATGCAGGTACAACCTATCAATGCCTGATCAATAAGATATTCAAAAAGTAGATCGACTGCAACATGAAAGTCTACATGAATGTTATGCTTGTCAAGAGCTGGACTTCGTCCAATCACATTGCCGACCTTAAAGAGATCTTCAGTGCCCTTAGAAGGTACAAGATGAAGCTGAACCCGAACCCAACCAAGTGCACCTTTAGCATGACTTCATGAAAGTTTTTGGAATTCATGGTGTCGAGGCATAGAATTGAGGCATATTTGGAGAAGATTTGGGCTATTCAAGAGATGACTGCTCTAAAATGAATCAAAGAAGTTCAACGCCTGACTGAAAAGATGGCATCCCTGAACTACTTTATCTCGAGGTTGACCATGTGATGTATGCCCTTCTTTCAAGTCCTAAAATAGTCAAAGAACTTCTGCTGGACCATTGAATGTCAATAAGCCTTTAAAGAGCTCAAGGACTACCAAAGAAAAAACATATTTTTTTGGCATAAGATCGTTCAAATCTAATTGGATCAAAAAAAAATATTTTAAGAAAGTTTTCTTAAAATTCTAATCAGATCTGAGACTTCTCAGATTTGATCATAGAGATCTAATATTAAAAATTAAAAATAAAATTAAATCAGATTTAATTTTAAGTACCTGATTTGGTAATCTAATTATCCTACGATGATCCTATTAATTCCTGAGGTTCTGGAAGAAGCCACGCATGTGCCTGGCCTCTACCAATATCCACTCGAGTGAGATCTAAACATATTCTTCTCATGAATCTCTCCTCCAGAAATTAGATCTGGATCTAATTTGAAAAGCCTTCAAAATGACTTCTGAGGGCAGCCTGTTCGTCTTATGAACACTATCGCATAGATGCTGAATCTTATGTCAAAAATCATGGACCTTCAACTTAGATTTGTGCCTAACTTTTTAGGCATGTAGAAGAGAGGGAGAGAGAGGATAGAGGAGGCATGGATATTAGAGGGAAGGCTCCTTTGGGTGTGGAAAAAATAAATTACATTAAGGCAATTTCGTGAGAAGAGTTCTTATAGAAGACATAGCACCAAAAAGAGTCCCTTTTTGACAAAAACCTTATTACTTCAACCATTGGGACTCTTGGACCTGATCTTCATGAAAAACCATAGATCCCATCTTATTTTGATGCCAAAAATCCATCTGGAAGGTGGTAGCATGAAAGGATAAGTAAGAGTCCATGTGCATCTAGGACTCTTCCCTCAAGAGTTCGATCCAAATCAAACTCTATCAAACCCTAGTTTAGGCACCTCCAAAAATTACAAAATTTTGCAGATCCAAAGCATAACTCATGCCCAATTACATAACCATAAATTAGAGTAAAATAACTTCTAAAAAATTTTCTAAAATTCTCTGATCATATGACCCTCAATTCTCTCAATTGGGTCAACCATTGACCCTAGTCCAATTGCACAAGGAATAAATTTAATTTTCATAATTAATCAGATATGAACTTATTTCAATCAGATAAAAATAAATTTATTCAAGATACAAGAATGACTCAAGTTAAATTTGACTCGATTGCGATGAATTAGAAAGATTACAGAAGAAGAAAGTTAGGCTCAATCGTGTGTTAGTATGATTACCTTGAACTTGATTAGATCTAATTCAAATCAATCAAACTAGGTTAGCTCAACTGATGATATCCAAACTCAAACTCTTATTTGTGTGACCTAGTTAGGTTTAGTTTCATTTGGTAATGAGACTTATCATGATCTCCATCATCGATATCATCGGAATACCTTTCGATGGATCAGAATATTTTTGATTTGTACAATTAGAATGATCGATTATCAAAATTATTCTAATTGCTCCCAAAATCTACCAGTGACACCTTGTAGTATATGATGGTTATTAGATATGTGCGCCCTAGAAGCCAGAATTGGCTGACACTTGTAATACACTTCTAAGGGCAAAATTATAATTTTGATTATAAATAATAAAATGGATTATTTTCTATCACATAAGTGTATTTGGTGTCTGTGATACATTCCTTGAGTTAATGGTAATGATAATTCATATTTTCAAGAGTTAAAAATTTAAGACATAAATTATTATTTATTAACTCCTAAAATGCTCCTGACCATAGGATCATCATGAGGATGGTGATTGATCTGAAAGGTTAGTGTACAATCACTTTTTTGTAGTAGATGAGTCTTAAGTCTATGGTGTAGAGACATCGAAGCGAGAGTATAGATACTCGTTAGAGAATGAGGGCACTGAGCGTGACCACCTCGAGTAGTCATAAGGAAGTCTACCTTCTCGTCGATGACTGACTCGATGCTGCAGTGGTGTGTCTGGTTCTTTGACCTGAGGTGCATCGGCAGTTCACCTTGAGGGTGTTATAGTTTGACTACACCATGACTCGATCTCCTAGCCATTCAAAATCCTGAGGTGTATGTTGGCTATAGCATGTTCATTGTAGGAATTGGATTGCACCAAGATGGAATCTATCTACCTCGGTAGGATGAGGAGCAGCCCTATGATGATCATGAGAATCAAGTCCATAAGCCCATGGCCATGGCAGAGTGTGAAATAATAGAAAGAGTTTCTATTAAGGTTTTCACATTGGACTTGAATCGAATGATTAAATCATATGATAGAAATTAGGGTTTGACGAGTTCACCTTAACCCTAATCTGATCGGGGCTCAAGATAGAAGAACTTAATCACACAAGTAGCTGCACCAAGAGGTTCATTTTCAGTTTTGATGGGTTGCCACCATATACTGCTAGGTGTCACTGGTGGATTTTGAGGAGCAATTAGAATGATTTAGATGATCGATCATTCTAGTTGTCTGAATCAGAAGAGTTCTGATCCATCGAAAGGAGTTTCGATGATGTCGATGATGGAGATCATGACATATCCCATTACCATATAGAACTGAACCTAACTAGATCACACAAATAAGGGTTTGGATCTGGATATCATCAATTGGACTAACTCCAGTTCAATTGATTTGAATAAGATTCAATTAGGTTCAAGGAAAATCGTGCTAGCACATGATTGAGCCTAACGTTCTCCTTTTTCTATCATAAAAGTTATCTCGACTGAGCCAAATGAGTTTGTGCTCACTCAGGTACCTTTACCTAGTCTGACTGGAGCTTGTCCAAGTTAGAAAAGGGTTGTCTTATTTTATGAGATAAATTTGAGACAATACCTGCCATTTTCCATCACCTGCTAATTCTTGTACTTTGATTTGGTCAAACATTGACCTTTGACCCTTGGACATCTGCCCATATGTCATGCACTTATTGGAGAGTAGATAGGGGCTTATCCCCTCTCTAAAAATTAGAAAGAAGGGGGCACAAGCCTAGGATGGTGTGCACCCATGGATAGGGACGCTGGAGTCCCATACGGATGGGACTCCAGGTTGCTTCTTGGTTTCTACTTAGGTGGCCCTTGGGTATCTACTTTGACCAGTCTTAGGTGCCGTCTAAGAATGAACCTATGGGTCTCTCATTTAATTGGATCAGGTGATGTCATCCCATCAATCAGATTTAGATCTGATTGCATGAAGCAACATAATATGCCGAGGTGATGCAGCACTGCATGGTGCAGTAGAGTCTATAAATAGACCCTATCTGCACCCACTTTTAAGCTCTCCTCCTCTTAGCCACACCCCAAGGCTGTCCCTCTCCCTTCTCCATGCCACCATCTAGTCCTCTCTCTTCTCTCCATGCCCAAAGAGGTTGGGCCTTCAGATTAGTGCGAGTTAGGCAAGAAAAGGATGACGAAAAAGGAAGAAGGCAGCACTGCTCCAGAGACGACGGGTGATCTTCAGAAGAAGTTTTGAAGATTCTCCAAATTAGATCTAGATCTAATTTTTGAAAAAAAAAAAGAGAAGAAGAAGATCTTTAGGTCCAGCTTGAGTGGATATCGGTAGAGGTCAAGCGCTTGCATGGCTAGATCCAAAACCTCAGGGCTTCGGTAGGATCATCAACGGGTAATCAGATTATCCAGAATCAAGGTAAAATTAATTCAAAATTAATTTAATTTAATTTTTTTATTTATTAGATCATAAAATTAGATATGAAAAGTATCATATCTGATTAGAATCTAAGAGAAAATTTTTGAAATATGTCTCTCGATCCAATCAGATCTGAACGAACCTAATCCGAAAAATTAGAATTTTCCTTCAACTGGTATCAGAACCAGGTTCCTATAAAATTTATTTAGATCTAATTTAATCTAATTAATTAGTGATTTTAGATATTACATAAGATATGATTAGATATAAAAATAGAAAATTAGAAAATTAAAATTGATAAATTTAGATCTAGAATGTATGAGATACATAACTAGATTAGGAATAGAATTATTCTATGTGTAGTCTAGTATAATCATAATTTTAATTTAATTAAATATAATTTTTAGATCTATTTATTTACTATTTTTTGATCTTATAAATATTATAATTAGATCTAAAAATAGAAAATAAATTAAATTTAATATGTTCATATGAGATATGATAGTTACATGTTTAGACAAGTTGTAGAATAATTCTATAAATATGTCTAGATTAAATTTTATTTGATAAGATCTAATTCTTTAAATGGTTATGAGATAATTTAGATCTGAAAAACATGCATGCATGATATATGTGATATATACAAAATATGTTTTAATTAGATCTACTTTTTTTATATGAGATATATGCTTAGATCTAATTAGTTTTTGTAGATTAGTTATATTTCTGATTAAGGCATTCCTCTTGGCTGTCCAGTCAGAAGAATAAAGTTGGGCTTAAAGACTCTCTCCTCTCATTCGATGGGGTGTTCTTATGATGTGTAAAGATGCTACGTGTTCATCCTTAATCAGAAATTGAAAACTTACTTTCTGCAAAACCTTAGATCCTGAAATCCTAGGATCTTATTTATATGTTTTGTTTAAGAACCCTAACTTAATTAAGAATTAAGTTTATGAAATATCAATTAGGTCTAAAATTAAGAATTTTAGATCTAAGACATATTCATAAATTTGGGTTCAGGCTTGGGTAGCTCAATTAGGTCTAGCGGTTGATCAAACCGAATCAAGAGTTGGTTAGATGGGATCAACAATGCTTAAATTGACCAGCCTAATCGGATTAAGTTTGGATCAAGATCGAGTCACGTGAGTGATCGATCAAGCTAAGACCTAATTAGGCTCAGTGGTTAGAGTCTGGATTGTAGGCTAACCCGATTGGTTCTGTCTCAACAATTTGGTGTCTAAGGTAAGTTTGGCAGATACGATCGACTGATTTTTAATTGGGAGCTACTCACCTCAAATGCATTCTTGTCGAGTTAATGGCATATCTCTTCCATCGGTCTCACTTACCTGGCCATGTTTGTTGACTCAGTTCTAATTTGAAGTGGTCAATAATCCCTAAGAAAAGAGTTTTGACTATGTCACTAGGTTAGTTATAATAGTTTTGACTATGTCAAGTCTAGTTTAATCAGACCTAAATCAAAACTCCCTAAGAAAAGATTAAGTCTAAGGTCTTCCACCATTGTAGATGTGCGGGCCCTTCCCGGGGTTGATTGTTCATGGCTGGTTATAGTGGCTCAGTTGCATCGGAAAGATGCAACTATGTCTATTAGGCATTGGATGCTACAAGCTGGAGGATGGATTGGGCTTAATATTTTGGATACGGTGAGAGACCAAATTAGGAATCTAATCAGTGCAAATGGTGGGTTTGACTTAACTAAGGAGTGGATCAATATTTTGGACATGGTGAGATTCATGAATTAGAGATCAATTTTGGGTGCATCATGATTAGAGAATCATTGAACAAGAGTTGTTCACTCATTGGCTAACCCATCACCAATAATTATTAGGTGAGGTGATTAGTAAGTCGGTGGGACTGCACCATCCGCTAGAAATTAGTAATCATGGAGATTTTTGCATCTCTACAGAGGGAGTGTAGAGATCCGAGAAAATAGTGGAAGCTAATTTGTTTAAAATAAAATTTCTAAACAAATTGGTTAAGTCTTAATTATAATATCTAACTAGAAATTTTAACTTTGTACAGAAAAATATCTGCATCCTGTCCACTAGCACGAATCCTGGACACCCATAGACCGACCAGACTAAATTACAAGGATTGGCTCCAGAACTTTAAAATTATTTTGGGTTCTGAGAAGTTAACTCATATATTGGATCAGGACCCTTCCACCTTACCAGCTCATCCATCCGCTGAGCAGAGAGCATCTCTGGATAAGTGGACAAACGAAGATAATAAGGCTAGATACTACATATTGGGCTCGATGTCTAATTAACTTCAGTGCCAACATGAAGATATCAGGACTGCTCGCTAAATGTTGGCTCACCTATAGGAGATATTTGGTGAACAGAGTCGTGCAGCCAAGTATCAAGTCACTAAATGACTATTCAAGACTAAGATGCGTGATGGACAGTCAGTCCAAGATCATTATCTGATGATGATCAAGAACTTAAAAGAGCTTGAGAAGCTCAGAGTGAGGTTAGACTTCGATCTATAGAATGACATAATTCTGCATTCCTTGATTGATGCGTATGGGCAGTTCATCATGAACTACCATATGCATAAACTTCAAAACTCCTTGGCCGAACTTATAAACATGCTGGTTACTGCTGAGTTTTCCATGAAAGATTTTAAAGGCTCAGTGCTTGCTATATACGGACTTCTTCAAAGAGAAAGTCTTTTAGAAAGAAGAAGAAGTCTGCGAAAAAGCAGAAGATCAAAGGAGGAAAAAAGAAAAAGACAGAGCTGAAGAAGGCCACTGATAAAGGAAAGTGTTTCCATTGCAACAATGATGGTGACTGAAAGTAAAACTGTCCTACATACCTGGCCACCCTGAAGAATAAGAAGGACGTTGGTCCTTCTGGAGGTATGCTCGTTATTGAGTCTAACCTTACGATTTCTTCTGCATCCAATTGGATACTTGACTCTGGTTCTAGTGCTCACTTATACACTTCTATGCAGGGTCTTGAGGATAGCAGGAGGCTGAGGGATGGTGAGATGATCCAGTGCATCGAAAATGGAGCAAGGGTTGCTACCATGGCTGTCGGAACATACCCTCTTCGACTATCATCTGGTTTAAACTTAGTATTAAAAGACTGTTATTATGTGCCTGCAGCAAGCAGGAATTTGATTTCTATTTTTTGCCTTGCATTAGAAGGCTATGTAATTAGTTTTCTTAAGGACTATTGTAACATTCTTTATGAAAGAAATAAAATTGCAAATGGTTTCCTTATTAACGGTCTTTATCAGTTACATGTTGATGTATCTATTTTTAACTTTGAGCAAAATGTGAATGCCATAAAATCAAAACATCCTAGGGATAGTCCTAATGATAGGTATCTATGGCACCTAAGATTAGGTCATATAGCAGAAGATAGGGTTAACAAATTGAAGAAAACTGGGCTATTGAGTCCGTTGACTTCGAGTCATATCCAATTTGTGAATCCTATCTTCATGGCAAAATGACTAAGCTCCCTTTTGTAGGACATGGGGAAAGGGCCATGGATCTTCTTGCCCTAGTACATACAGATGTGTGTGGCCCATTTGATGTGCCGGCTAGAGGCAATTTAGTCTACTTCATAACCTTTACCGATGATTTATCTAGGTATGGGTATGTGTATCTTATGAGACACAAGTCTGAAGCTTTTGAAAAGTTCAAAGAATTCAGACATGAAGTAGAAAAGCAAATGAAAAATCCATTAAGGTTCTTCGATCAGATCGAGGAGGTGAATACCTTAGTCAAAAATTCTTAGACTATCTCAAGAAAAATGGCATAGTCTCTCAATGGACTCCACCAGGAACACCTCAACTCAATGGGATTTCAGAATGGAGGAATCGGACCCTATTAGATATGGTCCGATCCATGATGAGCTTCACAGACCTTCCTGATTTTCTTTGGGGATACTGTTTGTTAACTGCAATATACTTACTGAATAGGGTTCCTTCTAAAATCATTCCTACCACACCGTATGAGATATGGCATGGTAAGAAACCAAGTCTGAGTCATCTCAGAATTTGGGATTGTCCGGCTCATGTCAAAAGACAACAAGACAAGTTAGACTTTAGGTCCTTTAGAGCTCGATTCATAGGATATCCTAAAGAGTCATTAGGATATTATTTCTACATTCCAGAAGATCACAATGTGATTGTGAGTCGACATGCCATCTTTCTTGAAAAATAGTTTATTCAAGATAGCGGCATTGGAAAGTAGATCAAGCTCGATGAGAAAGTCTCACAAGAGCAACGAGCTAAGGACCAAATGGAACCAAATCAGGTTAAGCCAATCCATACACTACCTCCTCCACCTCGTAGATCGAAAAGGATTTTCCATCCTCCTGAGAGGTACTTAGGTACTATTTCAGAGGATGTAGAGAAAATGTTCCTCATAGGTAATGGGGTTCATGGTGATGATCCCAAAATCCTATAACGAGGCGATATCAGATATCGACTCTGAGAAATGGTTAGAGGCAATGAAGTCAGAAATTGACTCGATGCACTCAAACCAAGTCTGGACCTTGGTAGATCCACCAGAAGGTATAGTACCTATTGGGTGTAAATGGATCTACAAGAGAAAGATTGGTGCAGATGGAAATATGGAGACATTCAAGGCTAGATTAGTGGCAAAAGGTTATAGTCAATGCGAAGGCATTGACTATCAGGATACCTTTTTGCCAGTAGCTATGCTAAAATCCATCCGCACATTGCTTGCTGTTGCAGCCTATTTCGATTATGAAATATGGCAAATGGATGTGAAAATGGCATTCTTAAATGGATATCTTGAAGAAGATATCTATATCGAACAGCCGCTAGGTTTCACATCCAGTGATGATGATCACAAGGCTTATGCATCTTAGAGCTGGAATACACGTTTTAATGATGTGATCAAAATATTTGGTTTCATCAAAAATGAGGAGGAGCCATGTGTCTTCAAAAAGGTCAGTGGGAGCATTGTTGTCTTCCTCGTATTGTACGTGGATGACATCCTCCTTATCGGAAATGATATTCCCATGTTGACCATAGTTAAAATATGGTTATCTAAAGAATTCTCCATGAAAGACCTAGGAGAAGCATCCTTTATTCTAGGAATTAAGGTCTATAGAGATAGACCGAATAGGATGCTAGGACTTTCACAGAAGATGTACATAGAGGAAGTACTAAAGAGGTTTAGTATGGAAAACTCTAAGAGGGGTTTAGTACCCTTCAGACATGGCATTCATCTTTCCAAGAAGATGTGCCCTAGCACACCTGAGGAAATAGAATGCATGAGCAAGATCCCTTATGCTTCAGCAATAGGGAGCCTCATGTATGCCATGTTATGTACACGACCTGATATAGCCCATGCCGTGAGTGTCACGAGCAGATATCAGTCGAATCCAGATGAAGAACACTGGACTTCTATGAAATGTATCCTTAAGTACTTAAGAAGAACTAAGGATATGTTATTGGTCTTTGGTAATGGAGAACTCCAAGTCTAGGGGTATACAGACTCGGATTTTATGTCCGATGTAGATGATCGAAAGTCGACATCTGGGAGTCTGTTTGTGTGCAATGGTGGAGCTGTCAGTTGGAAAAGTTTCAAAGCAGACAGTGATAGCAGATTCCACCATGGAAGCAGAATATATCGCTGCGTCAGAAGCTGCGAAAGGAGGCATTCTTGGTACAAGAAGTTTGCCACAGAGATCGGAGTGATGCCATCAGATGCCATTCCTCTGTACTGTGACAATAATGGCACCATAGCCCTTGCTAAGGAGCCAAGGTCTCACCAGAAATCCAAGCACATCGAGCGGCGATACCACCTCATCCGCGATTACCTCGAGAAGGGATTACGTCGAGGTCAAGAGAGTCGACTCCGCAGATAATGCGGCAGACCCGCTTACAAAGTCGTTGGGCCAGCAGAAGATCGAAGCCCACCTTGAGAAGATGGGACTTAGATTTGTAGCCAATTGGCTTTAGGTCAAGTGGGAGTTTGTTAGATATGTGTGCCCTAGAAGCCAGAATTGGCTGACACTTGTAATACACTTCTAAGGATAAAATTATAATTTTGACTATAAATAATAAAATGAGTTATTTTCTATCATATAAGTGTATTTAGTGTCTGTGATACATCCCTTGAGTTAATGGTAATGATAATTCATATTTTCAAGAGTTGAAAATTTAAGACATGAATTTTCATTTATTAACTCATAAAATGCTCCTGACCGTAGGATCATCATGAGGATGGTGATTGATCCAGGAAGGTTAGTGTACAATCATTTCTTTGTAGTAGATGAGTCTTAAGTCTACGGTGTAGAGACACAAGAGCGAGAGTATAGGTACTCGTTAGAGAATGAGGGCACTGAGCGTGACCACCTCGAGTAGTCATAAGAAAGTCTACCTTCTCGTCGATGACTGACTCGATGCTGCAGTGGTGTGTCTGGTTCTTTGACCTGAGGTGCATCGATAGTTCACCTTGAGGGTGTTATAGTTTGACTACACCATGACTCGGTCTCCTAGCCATTCGGAATCCTGAGGTGTATGTTGGCTATAGCATGTTCATTGTAGGAATTGGATTGCACCAAGATGGAATCTATCTACCTCGGTGGATGAGGAGCAGCCCTATGATGATCATGAGAATCAAGTCCATAAGCCCATGGCCATGGCAGAGAGTGAAATAATAGAAAGAGTTTCTATTAAGGTTTTCACATCGAACTTGAATCGAATGATTAAATCATATGATAGAAATTAAGGTTTGACGAGTTCACCTTAACCCTAATCTGATCAGGGCTCAAGATAGAAGAACTTAATCACATAAGTAGCTGCACCAAGAGGTTCATTTTCAGTTTTGATGGGTTGCCACCATATGCTGCTAGGTGTCACTGGTGGATTTTGGGAGCAATTAGAATGATTTAGATGATCGATCATTCTAAGTTGTCTGAATCAGAAGAGTTCTGATCCATCGAAAGGAGTTTCGATGATGTCGATGATGGAGATCATGACATATCCCATTACCATACAGAACTGAACCTAACTGGGTCACACAAACAAGGGTTTGAATATGATTCAATCAGGCTAAAGGAAATTGTGCTAGCACACGACTGAGCCTAACATTCTCCTTTTTCTATCATAAAAATTATCTCAACTGAGCCAAATGAGTTTGTGCTCACTCAGGTACCTTTACCTGATCTGACTGGAGCTTGTCCAAGTCAGAAAAGGATTGTCTTAATTTATGAGATAAATTTGAGACAACACCTGCCATTTTCCATCACCTGCTAATTCTTATCCTTTGACTTGGTCAAATGTTGACCTTTGACCCTTGGACATCTGCCCATGTGTCATGCACTTATTGGAGAGCAGATAGGGGCTTGTCCCCTCTCTAGAAATTGAAAAGAAGGGGGTGAATGTCTAGGATGGCGTGCACCCATGGATAGGGACGTTGGAGTCCCATATGGATGGGACTCCAGGTTGCTTCTTGGTTTCTACTTAGGTGGCCCTTGGGTATCTACTTTGACCAGTCTTAGGCACCATCTAAGAATGAACCTGTGGGTCTCTTATTTGATTGGATCAGGTGATGTCATCCTACCAATGAGATTTAGATTTGATTGCACGATGCAACGTGATTAGTCGGGGTGATGCAGCACTGCATGGCACAGAAGAGTCTATAAATAGACCCTATCTGTGCCCACTTTTAAGCTCTCCTCCTCTTAGCCATGCCTCAAGACTGCCCCTCTCCCTTCTCCATGCCACCATTTGGCCCTCTCTCTTCTCTCCATGCCCAAGAAAGTTGGGCCTTTAGATTAGTGCGAGTCAGGCAAGAAAAGGCTGACAAAAAAGGAAGAAGGCAGCACTGCTACAGAGACGATGGATGATCTTTAGAAGAAGTTTTGAAGATCCTCCAAATCAGATCTCGATCTAATTTTTGAAGAGAAAAAAGAAAGAAGAAGATCTCCAGATCCCATTTGAGTGGATACCGATAGAGGCCAGAAGCTTGCATGGCTAGATCCAGAACCTCGGGACTCGGTAGGATCATCAACGGGTAATCAGATTACCCAAAATCAAGGTAAAATTAATTCAAAATTAATTTAATTTTATTTTCTTATTTATCAAATCATAAAATCATATTTGAAAAGTATCAGTTCTGATTAGGATCTAGGAGAAAATTTTTGTAATATGCCTCTCGATCCAATCAGATCTGAACGAACCTGACCCAGAAAATTAGGATTTTCTTTCAGTGGCAATCGATCAAAACTGAAAGTGAACCTCTTGGTATAGCTACTTGTGTGATTGGATTCTTCTATCTTGAGCTCCGATAGGATTAGGGTTAAGATGAACTCATCAAACCCAATATCCGTCATATAAATTAATCATTCGATTCGAGTTCTATGTGAAATTCTTATAGAAACTTTTTCTATCATCTTCACTCTACCATGACCATGGGCTTATGGACTCAATTCTCATGATCATCATAGGGCTACTCATCTACCGAGGTAGATAGATCCCTTATTGGTGCAATTCAATTTCTACAATGAACGTACTATAGCTAACATACACATTAGAATTTCGAATGGCTAGGAGATCGAGTTATGGTGTAGTCAAACTGCAATACCCTGAAGGTGAATTGCCGATGCACCTCAGATCAAAGAATTAGATACACTGCTGCAACATCGAGCCAGTCATCGATGAGAAGGTAGACTTTCTTATGAATGCTCAAGGTGGTCACACTCAGTGCCCTTATTCTCTAACGAGTATCTATACTCTCACTCCAATGTCCCACACCATAGAATCAAGATTCATGTACTCAAAAGAAGTGATCATACACCAATCTTTCAGATCAATCACTATCCTAGTGATGATCCTACTATCAGGAGCAGTTTATGAGTTAATTATAAAAATTTATGTCTTAAATTTTTAACTCTTTGAAAAAATGAATTGTCATTAACATTAACTCAAAGAATGTACCACATACACTTTTAATACACACTATGATAGAAACTAATCCTTTAATGAATTTATTATCAAAATTATAAAATTATCCTTAGAAGTGTATTACAAGTGTTAGCCAATCTGACTTCTAGGGCACACATCTAACAAACTCCCACTTGACCTAAAGCTAATTAGCTACAAATCTAAGTCCCATCTTCTTATGGTAGGCTTCAATCTTCTGCTGGCATAAAGGCTTCATCAGTGGATCTGCCATATTGTCTGCAGAGTCGACTCTCTTGACCTCGACGTAATTCTTTTTGAGGTAATTATAAATTATGTGGAATCGCCACTCGATGTGCTTGGATTTTTGGTGAGACCTTGGCTCCTTAACTAGGGCTATGGCATCATTATTGTCGTAGTACAGAGAGACAGCATCTGATGGCATCACTTCGAGTTCTGCAGTGAACTTCTTGTACAAGAACACCTTCTTTGTAGCTTTCGATGCAGCGATGTACTCTACTTCCATGGTGGAATCTGCTATCATAGTTTGCTTGGATCTCTTCCAACTAACAACACCACCATCACACACAAATAGACTACTAGATGTTGACTTTCTATCATCTATATTAGACATAAAATCTGAGTCATATAACCCTAGATCTAGAGTTCTCCATTACCAAAAACCAAGAACATATCCTTAGTCCTTCTCAAGTACTTAAGAATATATTTCATAAAAGTCCAGTGCTCTTCACCTGGATTCGACTGATATCTACTCGTGACACTCATAGCATGGGTGATATCAGGTCGTGTACATAGAATGGCATACATGAGGCTCCCTACTGCTGAAGCATAAGGGCACGAGTAGAAATCATGATATCTACTCGTGACACTCATAGCATGCTCCTACTAATCTTTTTGAATACACATGATTTCTCCTCATTCTTGATGAATCCAAATGATTTGATCACATTATTGAAATGAGCATTCTAGCTCCGAGATGCTTGATTAAGTCTATAGATGGATCTTCATAGCTTGCAAACCTTATGATTAGCATCACTAAAAGTGAAACCTAGCGGCTATTCCATATAGATATCTTCCTCAACATATCCATTTAAGAAGGCCATTTTCATGTCCATCTATCATATTTCATAATCAAAATAGACTGCAACAGCAAGCAATGTGTGGATGGATTTTAGCATGGCTATTGGTAATAAGGTATCCTGATAATCAATGCCTTCACACTGACTATATCCTTTCACCACTAACCTAGCCTTGAATATCTCCACATTCCCATCTGCATCTATCTATCTCTTGTAGATCCATTTACACCCAATAGGTACTATACCTTCAGGTGGATCTACCAAGGTCTAGACTTGGTTCAAGTGCATTAAGTCAATCTCTGACTTCATTATCTCTAACCATTTCTCGAAGTCGATATCTAATATCGTCTTGTTATAGGTTTTGAGATCATTACTATGAACCCCATTTTCCATGAGGAATATTTTCTCTACTTCCTCTGAAATAGTACCTAAGTACCTTTCAGGAGGATGAAAAATTCTTTCTGATCTATGAGGTAGACAAGGTAGTGATTGGATTGGCTCAATCTGATTGGGTTTCATAGGATCCTTAGCTCGTTGCTCTTGGAAGACTTTCCCCTTGAGCCTAATCTACCTTCCGATGCCACCATCTTGAATAAACTATTTTTCAAAGATGATGGCATGTCGACTCACAATCACATTATGATCTTTCAAAATATAAAAATTATTAAAAATTATATTCCAAAGCCAATCATCAGCCTATTGATGATTGAGCTATTTTATAATTATAATTAATCTATTAATTAATAAAAATATTTTGGCATCTTTTTCATCATAAGTTTATATTTTCTTATGAACTTCATTATTGTGATGAAATCCTTAGGACTGTTTAGTTTCGATAAAGAGAGGATTTATCAATTAGTTCTTAAATTTATTCATAACCAAATGATAGACTATTAATTAGAACAACAATGTCTATCTAGCATAGATTGCTATATGCCATATAGGTTGATTGTCCTCTTAACTAAGGAGTGTGGAGACACTGGTATGACATACAAGTGAGATATATGGGTACATCATCATTGAACATGACCAACTCTAGAGCATTCTACTATCGA
This sequence comes from Cocos nucifera, assembly GCA_006176705.1. NCBI lineage: Eukaryota > Viridiplantae > Streptophyta > Magnoliopsida > Arecales > Arecaceae > Cocos > Cocos nucifera. Next base: position 97,401 of record QRFJ01006077.1, on the reverse strand, counting down.
GAATATCTCTGATGGGATATAGGTATAAGTATCTCTTAGACCTGAGATCACCTCAGTGACTTGCAAGCAACTCACTATGCTTTGGCACCAGACTAATTGAATTTTTAATTTAGTAATGAAAGACATCTAGGTATAGTCAAGTACTTGCGAAGTCGGAGTGTGATCAAGATAAAATTGATAACTCCAAGAGTAGGAGAAGAATGTATCACTGTATTTCAATATAGCAAAATCTTGGCTAAGATAATCCATCAGATGGATTTGATATTTTAAAATACAATGTGGACAATCTAATCAAAGTTGATAATTGAACTCTGAGGTATCCTATGAGCATTATGGTTAAGAAGATGAATTATATGAAAACTATATCCGCATGGGTTCTAAGGATGGTGTTCTACATCTTCTACCTATCCGACTATCGGGTATCATTGCTAGATGGTAATTTTGATTGATATAAAAATTTATTTCTATGCTACCAACTTAGGTTTGGATCTATGAGGTCACACACATTAGAACTTATGATCTGATCAGTTGGTTGATCAACGATTAAGAATTATTCTAGGATTAAACAATCAATACGATTGATGTTTAACCTAGTGTAAGTGTTGTAGGAGGATTAGCAATTGAATTGCTAATTAGCTTAATTTGATTAAGACAATAGGCTGAGATTAAGTATAATTAAATATAATTTAATTAGATTTAGTTTGGGCTTGATTGGATCAAGTCCAACTAGTTTATTAGATAAGCCAAGTGCAAGGAAGAACTAGTCCTAGTCTAACTAGGACTTGGATTAACCCAATTTTTTAATTTAATTAAAAAATAAATTAAAATTAAATATAATTTAATTTAATTTAATTCTTAAATTTATTAGAGCTTTATTTAATTGGGTTGGTTTAATCATGATTTTATTTGGTTAAAAGATCTTGTTTGACCTAGTCAAAATAGGAATCCTAGTGTGACTAGGACTCCCTATCACTTGCGCCACTTAATCCTCACGCCCCATGCCCTTTTTGTTTTATTTCTTATGTAAAAATTCTCCATTCCCATGGCTTCTCACACCCTCTTTCTCTCCTCCTTTTCTCATAAGGCAATTTGTTGGAAGACCAAATCAAAAGAGGAGTTAGTTTTGCTTAGGATTCTATGAGATTGAATCCTTATTGACGAAAACACCTTTCTTTGAGTGCCACCCCCTCTTTTAATTAATTCTTCTCTTATTCTATAAAAATAATCTTCTTTTTTGTGTGCCCTCCCTTGCTGGTCCATGCCAATGATTATGGAGGAGGTGCCCAAGAGTTGGGCACCACAACAACTTCCCATGTTTGGATATTCCTAGCCTAGGATTTTGATATAACATGGACTCTTCTTTTTCTCTATTTATTGAAAAAAAATTATTCTAATTTTTTATAAAATATAGAGCTTTGGGATAGATTTAGGGTGTGCAAAAATCAGAGGAAGAGGGTCCTTGGGCATGGGGGTTCCATAGGAACCAAACTAGGTGTCTAGGTGAGAGAAAAGAGATGAAGAAGAGGGTCTTCTTCTAGGGCTATTTTATTTTCAATCTCTCCTTCTTTTTTGAGTTTTTTCTGAGAGAGTCTTAGATCAATAAACTCTCATCTCTCTTCTCATATTTTGGAGAGTCTAAATTTTAAAGAATGGAACATCGTCTTGACCGTCGAAGAATGATCAGCATAGTACTAGCATGCTGTGCTGATTTCCTACATCAGACTTTAGATTAGAGATTGTAGGCTCATGTGGATGACTCCTAGAGGTTGGACGCATGTGCGGCTCGTGATTTTATCCTCAAGCCTGAATCAGCAAGTTAGAACATTTAACTTGCTTAGGTAATAAATCTGATCTATTTACCTCATACCTGCATTTGATGTAGTGTAGATGTAGGTTGATTTGATCAAACTTTTACTTTCTTATTTGATTTTAATGTTTGATTTAATATCATATCTTGATCATATAATAGATCTAAGATCTAGATATTTATATATTTATTTAAATAAATATTTAATTTATTTAAGTCTTCTACTATAAGATCTTGAAAAAGTTTTCAAGATCTACCTGTAAAACCTTAGATCTAGTCCCTTCAATTGGTATCAGAGCAAGATTGTTATTACATGATTTTTATGCTTATTTTGATTATTTCTTAGATTAAATCTAATTTATAATCTAATTAAATATAAAATTAAAAAAAAATTTAGATCTCATGAACTATCATAAGGTTGTCCTACTGTAAGTTTTACCCCTTACAGTGAATAGATAGTCCTAGTTCATGATGATCTAACTCTAATCATAAATTTATTAGATTTGATCTAATTTTATTTATAATTTAATAGATTTAAAATAATTTTAGATCTAAAAATAAAATATTTTAGATTGCATGGACTGCTATAAGATTGTCCTACTGTAAGATTTATCCCTTACAGTGAATAGGTTGTCCTAGTACGTGCTGATCTAAAATATTAATCATAAAATTTTAAATTAGATCTAAGAGATTTTATGATCTGAATAAAAATATTTTAATCTAATTTTAATCTTCATAAATATATTAGATTTGATCTAGGAAGATTTATGATTGATTATTATTGAAACTATTTTAATTACATGAACCTATTTAGATTAGATCTAAAGTAGATTCACGTTTATGTTACATGCATATTGATTATGAATCAAACATGCAACTTGGTTGATGATAGGAACGCGATGCTGTCGTTAAGATACCGTGTTTATCAGTTTAATCCGACTTCTTAAAATAATTAAAAAATGCGTAGATAGCAGTGAGTCAGGTCGAATCCACAGGGAAGGTAGTATTTTTAGATTTGAAATCTTTGATTTTTGAAAAGAAAAGAAGAAAAGAATTTGAGTTTTTGGAATTAGGAGTGACGTCAAAAAATTAAAAGTAAAAATTAAAAGATGCAAAAATTTAAATTTGGTACTAAGATCTATTAGTTAGATCTTAGCATCTACTTGCAATAAAATAAAAAATAATAATTAAAGTGTAGAAATTAAATTGCAATAAAAATAAAAGGCAAAAAATTAAAATACAAAAATAAAATTTTTATTAATTATAATTTTAAAATTTAAATACATAAAATTTAAAAAGAAAAGAAAATAAAATAAAATAGCCTGATCTCTGATCTTGGATCGGCATTGGCAGAAAGATGGTGTAGAAACTCGGCTCTTCTTCTCGGCACCCGTTGCTTCGAAGCAGCCTTTAACCCATAGCCTGGCTTTGCCCTATACCAAAGCTTCACCTTGATCGGAGATATTGATTTTTGGAGGCCTGGGATCCTTTTTATAGAGCTAGGAGGGCTGGAAAGTTTGCTTCTAGGCAATGTGGGACTAATGACCGTTGTAATCATCAAAATCTGAATAAAATTTGAATTAAAATAGCTCTGATACATCTCTGATAAATTTGATAAAATCCAGCCATTCAATAAAAATCCAACGATCCAAAAATCATCAAAATCGGATGCAGATCAGCTCAGATCGGGTCGGATTAAATTCTAGCCGTTGGATCGCGCTTGATGGAGGAAATCTGGCCGCAAATCATGCGCTTGAGAGTTTGATCACCGTCGAGAGCTTTCTGGACCATCGGATCATCACCTGGATTGAGCGCTGCCATCTAATGGTGATCCGTGTGATGTCTGCAGCTGAATCAAATCCGGAAGCAACCACAGCCGTCCTATCCTGACCGCAAACAACCACATCCGTCCGATCGCGCAATCACTGTTCCCATGGACCGCGTAGACCGGCTGCACTGCACACCAAAGTCAATCAACGCTTCTATTGTTGAGCAAAAAGACTAAATTACCCTTGTGATCCACGATAAATTTCTATAGACTTTTAGGGGTCTAGGTCCACCACGTGGCAAGCTCTGATTCACCGAATTTTGCTGAGCTGGCGGTCCACGCTTGGATTGTGGACCGGCTGATGGCTTCAATGGCTGAGTCAGCTTTGATGGCTTGGCTTGGCTTGGTGGCTCGACTTGCGGAGCCGACTGAGCCATTTTCTTTTTTATTTAATTTTTATTTATTTTATATTTTTAAAAATTCATATCTTTTCCATTTTAGCTCCGTTTTACTTGAAATTTATTTTGTTGTGATCAAAAAAATGAGCTCTTTCTATTGATAATAAAATTTTATTTTTTAATTTTTATTATTTTTTTTTATTATTTTTAATTAATTTTTTAATTAATAAAAATATGAATTTTTCAAAAATTATATATAAATTGATTAATAATTCTTAAAAATTAATATAAATTAATTAATAAATTAATACTTTTATTGGTAAATTTATGATGCTTATCACACCTCTCCAACTTAAGCTTTGCTCGTCCTCGAGTAAAGAAAGAATTTAGTTTTAAATATCTTTTAACTTTAGAGTTTTGAATTTTACCTAAGCAATTTTCAAAATGGCCATTGATATTCAGTAGAGCTTAAATGAGACATATCATTGGGGTATTAATACTTATCAATAGAAAAATTAAGTAAAGAACATTAAATTTTTCAGAATTTTTTCTAAATTATTCCACTTTTATCTCTGATTTGTCTAAACTTTCATATAGACAGGTGTATTGCTACTTCCATCCTTCATTTATTAATTTTTATTTTTATATTACCCACTTTTTGATGCGAATATCATTGCTTACTTAGGCAACGGGATCCGATTACTCGGTGGAAAATCAATATTTTTTTTTTTTTAACGTTGTACCACTATTGAGTGTCTTAACTCCTTAAGCTTTTTATTTGATCCATGTAGCGAGTCTTGGGCCAATGACTCCCAAACCAGTTGGCTTTAGGGCACTAGGTATAGAATACCCCTCGGGCTTACTAGCTCGAATCAAATAGGCTACGAGTTAAGACTAGCTTTACAACGAGCTTCTTTGTCCTTCCCACCTTTTGATGCGAAAACTCAATGCTTGCTTAGGCAAAGAGGCCCGATTACTCAGTGAGAAGTACTTGAAAACTATTTTATTAAAATAAATTTTTATATGAAGAAACATATAGTTATCCTACACAAGCCTATAAAAAGTAGACTTTTCTTTGATGCCATTAGAAATGCTCCAAGAAAAAATTTATTTTTTATGTTCTAGACTTAACTCTTTATTGAATTTTTTTAATACTTGATTCCTCAATATCTCATAGATTCTCTGATCTGTGTATCAATTTTCTTTTAAAAATGCTTAGTCTAATTCAATTCTTAAGTATAATCAGGTGTCTAAATACTAAATACTAACTTTTTCGAGAACTTAAAATTTTAAAATTTTTTTTATTTTTCTCTCCCTCCAACTTAATCGACATTGTCCTTAATGGAAAAAAAATAAAGGGTATAATAAAGAACATAGAAGAATACACCTAACTTAGTATATTTTTGGTCCAGCACATGCCTTTAAAAATTTGAGCTCCCCCTCCAACTTATTCAAATTATCCTAAAAAAAAATAAACTAAAAAGATAAATTAGATAAAAACTAAATATTGGGTTGCCTCCCAACAAGCACTAAGTTTACCATCTTCAGCCAGACATAATGCAGCTCACTATCCTGTGTCGAATATTGGATTAATAAATTCCAATGGTTTTGGATTGTAATCTTAGAAAGATGATTTATAATCCCATTATTAATATAATCTTTATTAATTTTAGGGATATAATTTATGATTCCATTCTCAGACCCATATTTATTAAGAATTTCTCCTATTTGTTCTTCTAAAATGCTCATGAATGGAGTTTTAGGAGTTAAGTTTGATTCAATGGATGCTGGAATGGTGACTAAAGGCGGTTTTAATTCTGGAGGTAAATTAATGTGATCTTGTTTAAACAACTCCATTGACATTTCATTACATGCCTCTTGATTTTTATAAGAAGAACTAGCTTCTAGGGTTGAAGGGAATAGGACATTAGGTTTATAAGTCTCGGATAAATCATCTATTCTCTTTTCCCTTTTTCTATCTCATTTAAACTAGAACTAGCATCAGTACTAATTCTTGGCTTGGGTTCTTCTATGTGGTTAGTCTCAGTACTAACCAGTTTCTCTAAATTTTTATTTTGGCTAGCATCAGTACTAGCCTCTCTCACCTGGTCTTGGTATGGGTCCATAAGAATCCTATAGCTTTTAAGTTCAGGAATTACTTTGGCATTCTCAAATTGGAGATTCTTAGATGAAACATTAGATTGATAATTTAATCCAGATGGTTGGTGGTCATTAGGTGGGTTGTTTGAAATTGGTAGGTTCGGTAGTTGATCTAGTTCTCTCCTCATGTTAGACTCAACTAATTATCCTATTTGAGCTTCTAGTCTGGCGATAGATTGCTGTTGAGTTAGAATTAATTATTGAAGTTGGTTAAATCTATCATCAGCTAGATTGGTCTGTTGAGGAGGTGGGTATGAAGGCTGATTATAATATGATGGCTGGTTAAACTGACTAGGCTGACCATTATTATAGGCATAATTTTGATAATTTTGCTCAAGTAAAATTTGGGTCTGAGCCTGAGTCTATTGGGATGTCCAAGAAAAATTAAAGTTACTCCAATCTGAATTATATGAATTTGAAAATAGGTCATTAATCAATTTGGACTATTCTTGAGCAGCTTGAACTTGTTCTTGGATAAAAGATGGAAACTATGCAGTCATAGGACATTCACTCATATGATGGGTTGGGCTAGCATTGATTGAATAAGTCTTCTGATAATTAGAAGATGATGTGAATTATGTAGGAGATTGTTGACCTAGAATTAGGAGTTGATCTATTTTTTAAGCAAGAAGATCAACTTTACCTAATTTTTGGACTATTAGGTTCAGATTAGCCATTTGATTATTATGGTTGGATTCAACTAGATCAGGTAAAGTAATTTTCTACCATATATGTATTAATGCAACCCTAACGTATTGTTCAAATAAAAATTTTAGATTTTTTTTATATTTTTTTTATTATTATTATTTTATTATATTAAAGATTAATTATTTTATTTATTAATTAAGTTTAATTATTTTTTTTAATATTTTTTTAGTTAGTTAAATTTAATTTTTATTTTATTTTATTTTATTTTTTAGAAGAGAAAGAAAAAGAAAGAAAGAAAAGTTCTAAAGAAGAGGTCCTAAGGAGTCCTAGAACTAAGAAGAGAGAGAAGAATTAAGTTTAATTAGGTTTGATGTTGGTTAGCAATCAAATTGGTCAATCAATCCTGACTAAGGGTTATCCTAAATCTAGATAGCTCCTAACTGCCAAGGTCACCTTCAAGCCCTCCAAGTGTAGGATTAGCCAATCAACTAGCCAGGTAAGTGTAAGGTCGGTGGGAGTCCCCCCGTTGCTTGCCTTAGACACCAATTGTGCTTGGCCAGGTAAGCGAACGGAACCAATTAGAAACCACCTTCCTTCGGGCCCAATCGTCCCTGAACCACTTTCCTAGACACCAGTCAAATTGACTTATCCTAACCCGGTTCAACTCTTAGGATTCCTTGTCCTATTGAGCTCGAGTTCCTAGGGTTGATGTCTAATTGATTTTAATTTAAAGGCTTAGGTCAATGCAGGATGTTGGTTGGTTGTTTGTGGGCTAAGGAAGGGTGATCAAATCCCCACCTTATCTTGTTTAATTGGGTTGTGCCCTTAATTTGATTTAATATGAATATGCATGAAAAAAAAAAAAATTCAATCAAAGGGTTTTATGCAATTTAAACTAGATGCATGCAACTAATTAAATTCTGAAAGGCTTACCTTGCTTCCAGCAATCACCAAAAAAATAAAAATAAAAATAAAAATAAAACTAATATAATGCATGCTCTAAACAGTTAGGGTTTCTAATCTTATCATGAGGCTTTTAATTAGGTTTAAATGAATATTTTTTTAAATTAATTTAAAAATAAAATAAATAAATAAATAAATAAAAAGGAAAGAGTACTAGGGTTAGAATTGATCTCACCAAGCAAAACTCCTGATTCTTTTTGTTCTTTAATCTCTTTTTCTACAAAATAATAAAAAAAATTAGCAAGCAATATTTATAAGAAAGTAGAAATTTTATTTATAATTTATTTACAAAAAAATCAAAGAGATCAAAAATTTAATGTCCGTGGCTTCCCCGACAACGGCGCCAAAAATTTGGTGCATTTGTCGAAATTATTTTTAAGCAACGGCGCCAAAAACTTGGTGCGTTTGTCGAAATTATTTTTAATAAATCAAAGAAATCAAAATTAAAAATCAAAAACCTTCCCCAGCAATGGCGCCAAAAACATGATAGGAACGCGATGTTGTCGTCAAGACACCATATTTATCAGTTTAATCCAACTTCTTAAAATAATTAAAAAATGCGTAGATAGCAGTGAGTCAGGTCGAATCTATAGGGAAGGTAGTATTTTTAGATTTGAAATCTTTGATTTTTGAAAAGAAAAGAAGAAAAGAATTTGAGCTTTTAGAATTAGGAGTGAAGTCGAAAAATTAAAAGCAAAAATTAAAAGATGCAGAAATTTAAATTTGGTACTAAGATCTATTAGTTAGATCTTAGCATCTATTTGCAATAAAATAAAAAGTAATAATTAAAGTATAGAAATTAAATTACAATAAAAATAAAAAGCAAAAAATTAAAATATAAAAATAAAATTTTTATTAATTAAAATTTTAAAATTTAAATACATAAAATTTAAAAAGAAAAAAAAATAAAATAAAATAGCCTGATCTCTGATCTTGGATCGGCATTGGCAGAAAGATGGTGTAGAAGCTCGGCTCTTCTTCTCGGCACCCGTTGCTTCGAAGTAGCCTTTAACCCATAGCCTGGCTTCGCCCTATACCAAAGCTTCACCTTGATCGGAGATATTGATTTTTGGAGGCCTGGGATCCTTTTTATAGAGCTAGGAGGGCTGGAAAGTTTGCTTCTAGGCAATGTGGGACTAATGACCTTTGTAATCATCAAAATTTGAATAAAATTTGAATTAAAATAGCTCTGATATATCTCTGATAAATTTGATAAAATCCAGCCATTCAATAGGAATCCAACGGTCCAAAAATCATCAAAATCGGATGCAGATCAGCTCAGATCGGGTCGGATTAAATTCTAGGCCGTTGGATCGCGCTTGATGGAGGAAATCTGGCCGCAAATCATGCGCCTGAGAGTTTGATCACCGTCGGGAGCTTTCTGGACCATCGGATCATCGCCTATCGAGCGCTACCGTCCGATGGTGATCCGTGTGATGTCTGCAGCTGAATCAAATCCGGAAGCAACCACAGCCGTCCGATCCTGACCGCAAACAACCACATCCGTCCGATCGCGCAATCACTGTTCCCATGGACCGCGTAGACCGGCCGCACCGCACACTACAGCCAATCAGCACTTCTGTTGTCGAGCAAAAAGACTAAATTACCCTTGTGAGCCACGATAAATTTTTGTAGACCCTTTAGGGGTCTAGGTCCACCACGTGGCAAGCTCTGATTCACCGAATTTTGCTGAGCTGGCGGTCCATGCCTGGATCGTGGACCGACTGATGACTTCAATGGCTGAGTCAGCTTTGATGGCTTGGCTTATCTTGGTGGCTCGGCTTGGCTTGGTGGCTTGGCTTGCGGAGCCGGCTGAGACGTTTTCTTTTTTATTTAATTTTTATTTATTTTATATTTTTAAAAATTTATATTTTTTCCATTTTAGCTCTATTTTATATGAAATTTATTTTGTTGTGATCAAAAAAATGAGCTCTTTCTATTGATAATAAAATTTTATATTTTAATTTTTATTATTTTTTATTATTTTTTAATTAATAAAAATATGAATTTTTTAAAAATTATATATAAATTGATTAATAATTCTTAAAAATTAATATAAATTAATTAATAAATTAATACTTTTATTGGTGAATTTATGATGCTTATCAGTTGATAGAACCATATTGTAAAAATATTTTACAAATATAAAAACTATTTTCAAAAAGCCAAACCCCAATCCTGAGTCCAAAACTTAATTAAGAAGTTGTTTGATTAGATTTTAGGATTGTAAATTGAAGATCCTATGATACGAATCATAACACATTGGGTTAATGGAATAGTGGCGATTAGATCCATTAATTGGGTTAGACCTAGGGTTAGATTAAAGAATGAACTTAATTAGAGAATTGACTAAATCTAATCAGTTATTGTCTTAGATTAGATCAAGAATTCTCTAGATCAATTGCATTAGTTGTAGTTGGTCAAGTCCATGTCTTTAAAAAAATCCAAGATGGACTTGATTCTTAGCTATATGATCTAGCATGAACTGTTAGGTTGATCTAATTGAAACTAATTAAACTAGTTGGTGTCTAAGATAAACTAGACCAGTAGATTTTAATTGGCAGCTCGCTTACTTGGCCATTTTTGATGGTGTATAAGGAATGTTTGACAAACCTTTCTACTGATCGAATTTACCTGGCCTCTTGGTGAGATTATATTTTGGTCAGATCACTTAACTATTCGAGTTGACCCATGTCAGCTAGGTAAATCAGTTTGACTAATTTAGGTGCTGCTAGACCAGCCTATTAATGATCTCCCTTAAGCTGACTTGGTGAAGTTAGTAGGAGGATCACGACAAGCTGGTTAATCTAACATACTCGCTCCTATAAATTAAGTCTTCTGAAATTATTACATCCCTAAAATGAAATAGTTATATGATAACTGGATCATAGCCTCCCATTAAAGTGGATGATGATGAGTCCATCAGTTGGATAATCATTAGAGGCCCAAAGACCTAATATTGATTGATGGAATTATCATTCATTATATGATCTCTTGGATACATCTTTCTAAATGGTGGTCAGGTGGGCCAACCAAAGTTGGACCTGATCATTCATTAGTTGGATGGGCCAAGTATGGTCATATTAATGCTTGGACCTAACTGGACCCTTTTCTATGAAAAGCAAAGCCACTTGATTAGGGCCTGGGGCAAAATTTAATTACTAAAAATTATTTGGAGAAACAATTGGTTATAAACCTACCCTTAGATGTACATGGGTGGGCCAACAAAAGTTGGGCTCGTGTACAATCTATGTGGATTCTAGTATCCACTAAGAAATTAGGATAATTCCTTGAATTGGAGGTAGAGACTATCAAATCAAATAAAATAGTGGGAAAAACCTTTTGATTAAACTCCAAATCTTTAGATTTAATGAATCAATTACTAATTAGATTTTAGTTTTTCTTCATATAGACATGGCCACTTTCCTATCGCTCTGATCATTGTTGGACAATGATAAGTAGGTCGGACCCAACTTCGTTAGCTAATACCGAAAGTTGAAGATTGTCCTAGAGCATGAACACTTCCTATATGTGCTGACAGATCCTGCACCTGAGGTGCCAGCTACCAATGCACGTGGAACAGTCAAAGATACTAATCAGAAGTGGCTCAGTGATCAAACCATGGTGCACTACATTATGCTGGCTATGATGAGTGATGAGTTCAGTCATAGATTTGAGATAGTTCAGCCAAATGAAATGCTCCAAGTGTTGGAGAATTCTTTTGGCACACTTGATGACATTGAGAGGCACAAGACTAGTTGCACCATCTTCAATGTCAGAATGTGGGATGGAGCCTCTATCACTGATCATGTACTATATATGATCGAGCTGATAGAGCGCTTGAGCAAACTCAACTTTTTCTTGCATGAACAACTTGGAAAAGATGTAATATTGAACTCGCTGCCAAAGTCCTATCTCCCTTTTCATACTTATTATAGAATGACAAAGCCTAAAGTAAACTACCATGGCTTACTAGGGTTACTTCAGAACATTCAGAAGGATCACCAGCTCCATAAAGAGTTGGTGAACTTAGTGGAAGATTCGTCTTCTTGTTTTGGACCCTTTAGGAAAGAAAAGAAGAATAAGAAGAAGAAAACAAAGAAGGTGCAAGTTTAGGCTGGGACATCAGTGCAGGGCCAGACCTGAAAGATCAAGTTCGATAAGAGTCAAGCTGAATGCTTTTTTTGCAAGAAGTAGGAGCACTGAAAGAGGAACTATCGTTAGTACATTGCCTCCCTGGATCCGAACAAGTAGAGAAAGAAGCAAGCTGTTGCTGGGCAAGGTATTTATTTCATAACTCCTTGCAATTTCTCTATTTTTGATATTACTGACTGGGTATTGGATTCCGATAGCCCTTACCATATTTGCAATTCATTGTAGGGGTTGCAGGTCCGTAGAAGATTCGAGCAAGGCAAAAGATTCCTAAATGTTAGAGATGGAAGACTAGTTTCAGTTCTAGCTTTAGAAATTTTGAAACTTGTATTTGAATCTCATACCATTATTCTTAGTGATTGTCATTTCTATCCTAGTTTCTTTTTAAATAACATTTCTGTAGGCCTTTTGGCCATGAACAATTATGAAATTTTAATAAAGAAACAAGTTTGTAATATCATTATGAATGGTGTTATTGCTTTCTATGGACAATTGAACGATGGTGTATATATGTTATCATAACCTGTTAATGTAGTCTATTCTACTGGCAAGCATCCTAGATTAGATAGTCTATCAGATATTTACTTATGGCACTATAGGCTAGGTCACATAAATAAGAACAGGATAAATAGGTTGACTTAAGAGAAAATCCTTAAAATCAATAATTGTGAATCACTTCCAACCTGTGAGTTCTGTCTTCTTGGTAAAATGAACAAGTCATCTTTTACTGAAAAATGTGAGAGAGCTAGTGAGCTCTTAGATTTAATACATACTGATGTATGTGGACCAATAAGCATAAGTGTTAGAGGTGGATATGTCTACTTCATCACTTTCACAGATGATCTATCCAGATATGGATATGTCTATCTGATGAAATATAAGTCGGATTTTTTTGAAATGTTCAAACAATTTTGAAGTGAAGTTGGAAAACAAATTGGGAAGAGTATTAAAACTCTTCGATCTGACCGAGGAGGAGAATACCTTTCTGGTGAGTTTCTCACATATCTAAGAGAGAATGGAATTCTCTTCCAATGGACTCCTCCTAAAACACCATAGCATAATGGTATGTCTGAAAGGAGGAATCGAACTTTGTTAGACATGATCCGATCCCTGATGGAATTTGCCAGCTTGCCGATATCTTTCTGGGGACATACACTTAAATCGGCTTGTTATCTATTAAATAGAATTCCAAGTAAGTCTATAGTTAAAACCTCATATGAGATATGGACAGGACGTAAACCAGCACTTTCACACCTTAGGATTTGGGGGTGCCTGGCTTATATCAAATGGTTAGTACAGACAAACTTGGACCTAGGTCTGACAAGTGTACATTCATATGGTATCCAAAAGAGACCAAAGGATACTATTTCTACCATGCTGATGAACAAAAGATATTCATCAACCTTAGGGCAATCTTTTTGGAAAAGTAGTTCTTTGGTGAAGGAACTATTGCCTCTAAGGTTAAACTTGATGATGTTCAATAGATAGAAAGTTCGATACAGAATATTTAACCTAAGTCGGATTTGATCAGATTAGATTCGAAGCCTGGTGAACCCGCACCATTAAGGCAATCTAGTAGAGTACTGCACCATTTGGATGGATACTATGGATTCTTGGTCCAGGATGGTGATTCCATCAAACTCGATGAGAACGATGAGAATTCGATCACTTATATGGATGCGATGCAGAAATCCGACTCTGAGAAATGGCTAGAAGCCATGAGATCCGAAATGGATTTCATGAAGGTCAATGATTTATGGACATTAGTTGACCTATCGGAAGGGGTTAAATCCATTAGATGTAAATGAGTCTTCAAAAGAAAGAGGAGTGCAGACAAAAAGATGGAGATCTATAAAGCTCCTCTGGTTGCCAAGAGGTATCATCAATATTATGGTATTGACTATGACAAGACATTCTCCTCTGTGGTAATGCTCAAGTTCATTCGGATCATGCTTGTCATTGCTACCCATCTGAACTATGAGATCTGGCAGATGGATGTGAAGATAGCTTTTCTAAATAGAGAGCTGACCGAAGAGGTGTATATGATACAACCTGAAGGGTTTGCATCCATAGATAAGTCCAATGTGTGCAAGCTTTAGAGATCTATTTATGGATTGAAGCAAGCATCTCGGAGTTGGAACATGCGTTTTGATAAAGTCATCAAAATGTATGCATTCATTAAGAATGGAGAAGAACCCTCCATTTACAAATGGGCAAATAGTCCAGTAGTGGTATTCCTTATTTTGTATGTAGATGATATTCTCTTAATTGAGAATGATATCCTCGCACTATAAGGAATAAAAATCTAGTTGTCATCACAGTTCTTCATGAAGAACTTGGGTGAAGCATCCTACATCCTAGGGATGAAGATCTATAGGGATAGATCTAAAAGGATGCTTGGTATATCCCAGTCCACGTATATAGAAACTATGATGAAGAGGTCCAGTGTAGAGAATTCTAAAAAGGGCTATCTCCTGATAGGTTAAGAAATTTTTCTCTCTAAGAAGGATTGTTCGACAACTCCTGAAGAGAGAGAGAGTATATGAGTAGGATCCCATATGCTTCGGCAGTGGGGTCTATTATGTATGCAATGATATGTACAAGACCAGACATGGTATAATCACTAGGAGTGGTGAGTAGATACCAGTCTGACCCTGGAGAATATCACTGGAAGATGGTTAAAACTATCCTTAAGTATTTGTGAAATACTAAGGACCAATGGTTAGTTTATGGTGAGTCAGATCTGAAGCTTATGGGGTTTATAGACTCTAGCTTTCAATCTGACCATGATGATAGTAAAAGCATGTTGGGGTATATTATTACTCTAAATGGTGGAGCCATCTGCTAGAAAAGTTTCAAGAATCATATAGTGGCTGACTTTGTTTGTGAAGTAGAGTACATGGCAGCATCAGATGCAACAAAGAAAGCTATGTGACTAAGAAAGTTCATCATCGAGCTCGAAGTAGCATCCTCCATTGATGGTCCAGTCTTGCTCCACTATGACAGCACTGGCACCATAGCTCAAGCAAAAGAATTGAAGGCACACCAACGGACAAAACATATTCTGCGCTGCTTTCATTTGGTCCATGAGATCATGGATCGTGGTGAGATTGACCTTCAGAAGACTGATGGAAAGGAGAACCTAGCCGACCCCTTCACTAAAGCCCAGGCAATCAAGGAGTTTGACAACCATAAGTCGAAGATGGGTATTAGATACTATGCCGAGTGGCTTTATGACAAGTGGGAGTTATTGAAAATTATGTTCCAAAGCCAATCATCAGTCAGTTGATGGTTGAGCTATTTTATAATTATAATTAATTTATTAATTGTTAAAAATATTTTGGCATCTTTTTCATCATAAGTTTATATCTTCTAATGAACTCCATTGTTGTGATGTAGTCCTTAATTTTGATAAAGAGAGAATTTATCGATTAGTCCTTAAATTTATTCACGACCAAATGATAGGCTGTTAATTAGGACAACAGCGTCCATCGAGCATAGGTCGCTATATGCCATATAGGTTGGTTGTCCTCTTAATCAAGGAGTATGGAGACACTGGTATGGCATATAGGTGAGATGTATGGGTACATCATCATTGAATGTGACCAACTTCAGAGCATTCTGCTATCGAGAATGTCTCTGATGGGATATAGGTATAAGTATCCCTTAGACTTGAGATCACCTCAATGACTTACAAGCAACTCACTATGCTTTGGTATTGGACTAACTAAATTTCTAATTCAGTAATGGAAGGCTTTTGGGCATAGTCAAGTACTTGCGAAGTCAGAGTGTGATCAAGATAGAATTGACCACTCCAAGAGTTGGAGAAGAATGAATCACTGTATTTCAATATAGCAAAATCTTGGCTAGGATAATTCATCAGATGGATTTAATATTTTGAAATATAATGTGGACAACCTGATCAAAGTTGATAGTTGAACTCTGAGGTATCCTATGAGGATTGTGGTCAAGGTAATGAATTATATGAAAACTATATCCGCATGGATTCTATGGATGGTGTTCTACACTTTCGACCAATCCGGCCGTCGGGTATCATTGCTAGATGGTCACTTCAATTGATATAAGAATTTATTTCTATGCTACTGACTTAGGTTCATACTTATGAGGTCATACATATTAGAGCTTATGATCTAATCGGATGGTTGATCAATGATTAAGAATCGTTCTAGGGTTAAACAATCAATATGATTGGTATTTAACCTAGTGCAAGTGTTGTAGGAGGATCGATTAGCAATTGCATTGTTAATTAGCTTAATTTGATTAAGCCAATAGGCTAAGATTTAGTTTAATTAAATATGATTTAATTAGATTTGGTTTGTGCTTGATTGAATCATGTTCAACTGGTTTATTGGATAAGCCAAGTGCAAGAAAGAACTAGTCCTAGTCTAATTAGGACTTAGATTAACCCAATTTTTTAATTTAATTAGAAAGTAAATTATAATTAAATCTAATTTAATCTAATTTTATTAAATTTTTAAATAGATTAGGATCTTAATTAATTGGGTTGGTTTAATCTTGATTTTATTTTGTTAAATGATCTTGTTTAACCAAGTCAAAATAGGAGTCCTAGTGTGACTAGGACTCCATATCACTTGCGCCACTTAATCCTCACACCCCATGCCCTTTTTATTTTATTTCATACGTGAAAATTCTCCACTCTCATGGTTTCTCATGCTCTCTTTCTTTTTTCTTTTTCTCATAAGGCAATTTGTTGGAAGACCAAGTCAAAATAGGAGTTAGTTTTGCTTAGGATTCTATGAGATAGAATCCTTATTGACCAAAACACCTTCCCTTGAGTGCCGCTCCCTCTTTTAATTAATTTTTCTCTTATTCTATAAAAATAATCACTTTTTTTGTGCACCCTTCCTTGCTGGTCCATGCCAATAATTTTGGAGGAGGTTCCCAAGAGTTGGGCGCCCCAACAACTTTCCATGTTTGGATATTGCTAGTGTAGGATTTTGATCTAACTTAGACTCTTCTTTTTCTCTATTTATTGGATGAATTTTGTTCTAATATTTTCATAGAATATAAAGCTTTGAAAGAGGTTTGGGGTGTGCAAAAATCAAAGAAAGAGGATCCTTGGGTGTGGGGTTTCCATAGGCACCAAACTAGGTATCTAGGTGAGAGAAAAGAGAAGAAGAAGAGGGTCTTCTTCTAGGGCTGT
Source organism: Cocos nucifera (assembly GCA_006176705.1). NCBI lineage: Eukaryota > Viridiplantae > Streptophyta > Magnoliopsida > Arecales > Arecaceae > Cocos > Cocos nucifera. The sequence continues at coordinate 80,320 of QRFJ01006077.1, read as the reverse complement.
TTTATTTTCAATCTCTTCTCCTTTTTTGAGTTTTTTCTGATAGAGTCTTAGATCAGTAAACTCTCATCTTCCTTCTCATATTTTGGAGTATCTAAATTTTAAAGAAGAAAATATCGGATCGACCATTGAAGAAGGATCAGCAAAGTACTATCATGCTGTGTTGATTTCCTACATCAGACATCAGATCAGAGATCGTAAGCTGGTGTAGATGACTCCTAAAGGCCGAATGCATGTGTCGCTCATGACTTCATTCTTAAGTTAAAATATTTAACTTACTCAGGTAATAGATATGATCTATTAACTTTATACCTGCATTTGATGTAGTGTAAATCTAGGTTGATTTGATCAACCTTTTACTTTGTTATTTGATTTTAATTTTTGATTTAATATCATGCCTTGATCATGTAATAGATCTAAGATCTAGGTATTTATATATTTATTTAAATAAATATTTAATTTATTTAAGTCTTTTGCTGTAAGATCTTGATAAAATTTTCAAAATATACCTATAAAATCCTAGATCTGGTCCCTTCAGAACTAAATCCTAGTGACTCTTTAGGATATCCTATGAATCGAGCTCTAAAGGACCTATACTCTAACTTGTCTGCTTGTTATCTCTTGACATGAGCTGGACAACTCTAAATTCTAAGGTGACTCAGACTTGGTTTCTTACCATGCTATATCTCATACATGTGATAGGAATGGTTTTAGAGGGAACCCTATTCAGTAAATATATAACGGTCATTAAACTATATTTTCAAAAAAACTCAGCGAGGTCCACGAAGCTCATCATAGATCAGACCATATCTAATAAGGTCCAATTTCTCCATTCTGAAATTTTGTTGAGTTAAGGTGTTCCACGTGGAGTCCATTGAGAGATTATGCCATTTTGCTTAAGATAGTCTAGAAATTTTCGACTAAGATATTCACCTTCTTGATCTGATCGAAGAACCTTAATGGATTTTTCAATTTATTTTTCTACTTCATATTTAAATTCTTTAAATTTTTTAAAATCTTTAGATTTATGTCATATCAAATAGACATACCCGTACCGAGATAAATCATCGATAAAAATGATGAAGTAGACATAGTTGCCTCTAGCCGGCACATCAAATGGGCAACACACGTCAGTATGTACTAGGGCAAGTAGATCTGTAGTCCTTTCCCCATGTCCTACAAAAGGGAGCTTGGTCATTTTTTTATGAAGACATGATTCATAAATCGGATATGACTCAAAAGTCAACAGACTCAATAATCCGAATTTCTCCAATTTGTTAACCCTATCTTCTGCTATATGATCTAGCCTATGGTGCCACAGATACCTATTGTTTAGACTATCCCTAGGTCATTTTGATCCTATGACATTCACATTTTGCTCAATATTGAAAACATAAACATCAATATGTAACTGATAGAGACCATTTATATGGTAACTACTTATAATTTTATTTCTTTCATAAGGAGTATTACAATGGTCCTTAAGAAAACTAATTATATAGCCTTCCTGTGCTAAACATGAAACATAAATCAAATTCCTGCTTGTCGTAGGCACACAAAAATAGTCTCTAAGAACTAAATCTAATCAAAATGATAATTATAGAGGATAGGTTTCCACAACCACTACAGCAACTCTTGCTCCATTTTCATTGCGTAGGATCATCTCACCATCTCTCAGCCTCCTGCTATCCTCAAGATCCTGCATAGAAGTGCATAAGTGACCACTAGAACTAGAGTCAAGCACCCAACTAGATGCAGAAGAAATAGTAAGTTTAGATTCTATAACTAGCATACCTCAAGAAGGACCTGCCTCCTTCTTGTTCTTCAGGCTAGCCAAATATAAGGGGTAGTTTCGCTTTCAATGACCGTCTATGTTGCAATAAAAATATTTTTGTTTGTCAGCAGCCTTCTTCTTCGGCTCTGCCTTCTTCTTTTTCCCACCATCCACCTTCTGCTTCTTCATGAACTTCTTCTTCTTTCCAAAAGACTTTCTCTTGGAAGAAGTCCACTCTGCAGCAAGTACTGAGCCTTTATAACCTTTCATAGAAAGCTCAGCGGTAACCAGCATATTCATAAATTCTATCAGAGTATTCTGTAGTTTACGCATATGGTAGTTCATGATGAACTATCCATACGCATTAGTCAAGGATTCCAGAATTATATCAATCTGCAAATTCTTGTCCAACTTGACATCGAGCTTCTCAAGCTCTTCTAAGTCCTTGATCATCATCAGACAATGATCTTGGACCGACTTCCCATCATGCATTTGAGCCTTAAAAAGTCTTCTAGTAACTTATTATTTGGATGCATGATTTTGTTCACCAAACAACTCTTAAAGGTAAGCCAACATTTGATGGCTAGTCTTAATGTCTTCATGTTGGTGTTGGAGCTCATCAGACATCGAGTCCAACATCTAATATCTGGCTTTGTTATCATCATCCATCCACTTCTCTAGAGATGCTCTCTGATTAGCATATGGACAGGCTCATAATCTGAGAGGGTCCTATTCCAACACATGAGTCAACTTCTCAAAATCCAAAATAATTTTGAAGTTCTAAAACCAATCCTTGAAGTTGGGTCTGGTCAGTCTATGGGTGTCCAAGATATAGGCTAGTGGGTTGGATGCAGATATTTTTCTGTACTGTATCAATATTTCTAGTAAGATTTTGTAATTAGACTTAATCAATTTATTTAAAAATTTTATTTTTAAATAAATTAGGCTCCTACTATTTTCTTGGATCCCTACACTCCCTGGGTAGAGATGCAAAAATCTTCATAATCAATTAATTTTTAAAGGATAGTGCGGTCCCACCGACTGGCTCACCACCTCATCTAACAGTTATTGGTGATGGATCAACCGATGAGTGGATAACTCTTATCCAATGATTCTCTAATCATGGTGCACCTAATCCTGATCTCTAATTCATGAATCTCATCATGTCCAGAATATTGATCCACTCCTTAGTTAAATCAGACCTACCATTTGCATGAATTAGATTTCTGATTGGATCCCTTACCGTATCTAAAATATTGAGTCCAATCCATCCTCCAACCCGTAGCATCCTGATAAGTGGTAAAAATATACTAACAAAAAGTATTAAATTATAAAATAAATTAATCTATTTTTAGAAATTAATACTTTTGTTAATCTTATGTAGGAAAGAAAGCCACCAATATGAAGATCTTATTTTTTTGGTTTAGATGAAATAAATTTTAGGCAAAACAGACTTCAAATGATCCCGAAAATAAATTTCAAAGGAAATTATATAAAAAAAGAAAAAGAAAGTCGGTCCGATTCAAACTGGTTCAGAAAACTGGCTCAGCAGACTACTCGGTCCGATCGCACCTAGCAGACCACTCGCTAACACAATGCTGATGCCAAGCTGATGTCAGCATTTTTCATGGCTCATGGTGGACCATTTGGAGGGCATTTCGAAGATTTCATAGGAAGAAGCACGCTCCGATTGACTAAAGAAAGCGACGGTCCATGCAACACCTGGCTCGCACATGGTCTACAGAGGGTAATTTCAAAATTCTGCCTGATCCGATAGGTGCCTTTCACTAGGATTTGATCGAATAGCTGACAGTTGTGCACTGACGAATGGCATCCATAGCTCCCGGTTGAGATCCAACGATTAAGATTCATCCCGACTTATAACTAAGAATCTGAGGCTTCTCTATGCACAATCTAACGACCTTGATTCAATCCAAAGACTGATCTGATGGCTGCCACGAATTTCTACTTGATCTAAAATATTTTAAAGGGTTTTTAAGTGATTTTTGATTCATTGGATGCTGATCTGAAGGCCAGAATCATCTAAAATTTTAATTTGACTTATGTTAAGAGTTTTAGACCTAATTTAGTTAGAATTTCTTCCAAAAATCCATCTCTTAGCCCATAAAAAGGTTTGCTGTTACCGAAGAAAAGAAGGAGGGAGACAGTAAAAAAAAAAAAAGAGACAGAGAGAGAAGGGAGAGGCAGAAAGAGAAGAGAGAGACAGAAAGAGAAGAGAAATTTTTGAGAGAAAAAAAAAGGAAGGAATTTTAATTTTTATATTCTTTTCTTCTTCCGACAAGCAAGATATCGATCAAGAAGCTTTTCTTCTTCTTCACCAAGTTTTCCACACCAAGAGCGATGGACAATCAATTTCAGCAATCAAACGATCTAATTTCTTTATGCTTTTTATTTTATTTACTATTTTTGAACTTATTATCATGAACTAAATTTTTTTTACTAAGGCTAAGGTGTAGCCACTCTTTTGATGCAATATTTAGTATGATTTATTTTTAATTTTAAATTTTATTCATGAGGAGTATATAAATCTGATCTTAATGCTTTTAGATTACTGGCCATCTTCTATTTGACTTGATGAACATAGATGTTATGGACCCAGTACATCTATGTCATTGCTTCTTGATTACATATCTTGTATTATGAATCAAATTAGAATTCATATGCATTCAGAAATTTTAGTATGCTTTGGATGCAGCGTATTTTAATTAGAGGATTTCACAAAACTTAATGCATTAATATTTATTTAAATTACATCTGGACCAAAGGATAATTAATAAATATTGATAGTTTTGCTACGCCTAGACCAAAGGATAGTGAATAAATTAGGAGGTTCCACCGTCACATGAAATAAAATTAATCTAATAACTTGAATATTATATTGACTGAGTTGGTGAACCGATTGCCTTAGTAACCCATTGCTCTTAAGTTTAAAACCCTAATAATTACACTCTCTCTATTTTCTCAAAATTTTTAATTATTTTTTTATTTTATTCTTTAATTTTTTATTCTCATAAATCAATCTTCTAAATAAAGCATAGGAAAGAGCTTTTCAGTACTTATTTTTCAATCCTCTAGGGATGATACTCTACTCATTTATTTTATTACTTGATCGACTGGTGCACTTGCCATAGCTATAGATTAGCACGCATCAAGTTTTTGGCACCGTTATTGGAGATTGTGTCTAAAGCAATATTAAAATTTGATGATCTAGAAAAATTTTAATATTAAAATTTTGTCTAGCTTTACTTTAGAATTTTATTTTTAATTTTTATTTATTTTTTAAAGAAATTGAAAATTTAGTGACCATTAGAAGACGTACTGGAATAAGAAACTTACTACCTTTAGATCCAGAAATTGAAAGGACCATTAGAAGACTACAATAAGAAAGAAATAGGGCAGCTGAAGATCCTAATGACATCAATCTAGGATTGGATATGGTGACCGAGGGATAGCATGAAGCTATTCGACTAGTACATCATCCATTAAATGATTACATCACACCATCTATAGTCGATGCAGCTTTGAGCATCAGGAGATCGCCTGTGCGAGCGAACAACTTTGAAGTAAAATTGGCGATGATCCAGATGATTCAATCAACTGTCTAATTTAGTGGACACGTGCATGATGATCCAAATGCCCATATTTTCAACTTTCTTGAACTTTATGATACTTTTAAAATTAATGGGGTGTCGGATGATGCTATTAGATTAAGGTTATTTTCTTTCTCTTTACGGGATAAAGCTAAAAGTTGGCTTCATTCTCTTCCTATAGGTTCTATCATAACTTGGGATGTCCTAGCCCAAAAATTCTTAGCCAAGTACTTTCCACCTTTCAAGACTGCCAAGATGCGCAATGATATCACTTCTTTTATGCAGATGGACATGGAGACACTATATGAGGCTTGGGAGCATTTCAAGGAATTGCTGAGGAGATGTCCACATCATCAACTATCCGTATGGCTTTAGGTACAAACTTTCTATAATGGTTTATCTCCTACTAATCATTCTATGATTGATACAGCAGCACGAGGAATCATTAACCAAAAAATAAAGGAAGAAGCCATCGATCTGATTGATGAGATGGCATCAAATAGCTATCAGTGGCAGACAGAATGCATGATGCCAAAAAGACTAGCAGCTGTGCAGGGAGTAGATTGCGTGCCAACCTTACTAGCTGAAATTGCAGCCCTTAGAGCCGAAGTCAACAACTTGAAAGGGAACAGCTATGCATATGTTCAGAGCATCACTATGTGACCTGTGTGGAGGAGGACACGATACGAGCAATTGCCAGATAGGTAATCCTTTTTGCTAAAGCAACTGATACAGCTAATTATGTTGGTAATTTTTTTAGGCCGCAACAAAATAATCCCTACTCCAACACATACAATCAAGGGTGGAGGCAGCACCCAAATTTCTCATGGAGCAATCAAAATGTAGCACAACAGCCACCCCCGGGATTCCAAGTACCTGAAAAGAAGTCCAACATGGAAGAGCTGATGGTCAAATTTATGCAAAACCAAGAAACAACTATAAAAAATTTAGAAGCCAAACTTAGACAGGACCAAACAGCAGCAATTCGAAACTTGGAGATGCAAATAGGTCAAATGGCTAAGATAATCTTCGAGAGACCTCAGGGATCCTTGCCCAGCAACACGGAGACCAATCCAAGGGAGCAAGTCAATGCTATCACCCTAAGAAGTGGTACAAAGTTGAAGAAACTACATCAATAGAAAGAGATCGAAGAGCCAACTACAAATAAAGAACCATCAACTAAAATTCATCAGTCATTAAAATAATCAGCAGATGGATGGTCTCCAGGTATATAGTTTGCCGATCCTAATGTGAAGCCCTATGTGTCACCACTATCATTCTCAGAGTGACAAATACAGGATCCAAATAAGAAATTTTCTAACTTTTTTGAAATATTAAAGAATTTATATATTAATATTTCTTTTGTAGATGCTATCACTCAAATGCCCAAGTATGCCAAGTTTCTCAAAGAAATCCTAACAAATAAGAAAAAACTGAAGGAGCATGAGAGAATAAATTTGAATGAAGAATGCTCAGCAATATTTCAAAATAAATTACTACATAAGCTAAAAGATTGAGGGACTTTAACTATCCCTTGCATTATTGGTGATTGTAGTTTTGATAAAGTTTTATATGATTTAGGAGCAAGTATTAATCTCATGCCTTTTTTTATTTTCAAGAAGCTGGGTCTAGGAGAATCGAAGCCTACCACTATTACTCTTCAATTAGCCAATAGATCTATCAAATATCCAAGAGGTATAGTAGAGGATGTCTTGGTAAAGGTAAACAAGTTTATTTTTTCTATTGATTTTATTGTTCTTGATATGGAAGAAGATTATGATGTACCTCTTATTTTAGGGAGACCCTTTTTAGCTACTGAAGGAGGTTTAATAAATGTTCAACAAAAAAAAATTAATTTTTAGAGTCCAAGATGAACAAGTTACTTTTAATGTTTTTAAAGTTATTAAACATCCCAATGATAATCAAACTTATTTTCGTATAGATGATATTGATAATTTAGTACATGAGTATTTTCTAGAAAATAGGTTTGAGGATCCTATTGAAGCTTGCATTGTCCAATCACAAGAGGGTTCAGCTGAAGATGAAAAGCAAACAGAATGCATAAAATTGTCAAAGGCTAGACCATGTATTCCACGCACATACAGACCATGATTTGAAGAATTAGACAGATCATCCATTTCTTTTCCTAAGACATCAATTGAAGGGCCACCTACTCTTGAACTTAAACCTCTCCCTTCTCATTTAAAATATGTTTTCTTGGAAGGTTGATCGCACTTACCTATTATTATTTCTTCTTGTTTGACAGATTTAATGAAAGAGAAGTTGTTAAAAGTACTAAAGAAACACAAAAAGGCATTTGGATGAACCATAGCAGACATCAAAGGAATTAGTCCCTCAATTTGTATGCACAAAATTTTCATGGAGGACAACTATGAGCCTATAGTCCAACCCCAAAGAAGACTCAACCCTAAAATGCATGTAGTCAAGAAGGAGGTAATCAAGCTACTAGATGCAGGTATTATTTATCCTATCTCCGATAGTTCATGGGTGAGTTTAGTTCAAGTAGTTCCTAAGAAAGGTGGGATTACTATAGTTCAAATTGATAATAATGAATTAATTCCTACTAGAACTATTATTGGATGGAGAGTATGTATGGACTATAGAAAATTAAATGATGCAACTAGAAAAGATCATTATCCTCTTCCATTCATTGATCAGATGTTAGAAAGGTTAGCTGGACATGACTTTTACTGCTTTCTAGATGGATATTCTGGTTATAATCAAATTGGCATAGTATTTGAGGATCAAAAGAAAACTACTTTTACATGTCCTTATGTTACATTTGCTTTTAGAAGAATGTCGTTTGATTTATGTAATGCACCAGCTACTTTTTAATGATGCTTGATGGCTATTTTTTATGATATGATTGAAAATTCTCTTAAAATATTTATGGATGATTTTTTTGTCTTTGGATCCACATTTGATAAATGCTTGCATAACTTATCTCTTATTTTACAAAGATGTGAGGATACTAATCTTATCTTAAATTAGAAAAAGTGTCATCTGATAGTATAAGAAGGCATAGTATTAGGCCACAAGATTTCATATAAAGGTATTGAAGTGGATAGAGCTAAGCTTAAGGTGATCGAAAAGTTACCCATACCGACCTCAGTTAAGGCTATTAGGAGCTTTTTGGGGCATGCTAGATTTTACCATCAATTTATAAAAGAATTCTCTCTAATTTCTAAATCTTTATCTAAATTATTACATAAAGATATTTCTTTTTATTTTTCTGATGAGTGTTTGCAGGTATTCAACACCCTCAAGGAGAAGCTGGTCACAACACCTATTATGGTAGCACCAGATTGGTCCCTACCTTTCGAGTTGATGTGTGATGCTAGTGACACAGCCATAGGAGCAGTACTTGGTCAAAGCAAGAATAAGATTTTTCAAACTATATACTATGCTAGTCGCACTTTGACTGAAGCTCAACAAAAATATGCAACCACTGAAAAGAAGCTTCTAATAGTAGTATTTGCATTAGATAAATTTCATTCTTATCTTATTTTATCTAAAGTTATTATATACACCGACCATGCAGCTCTAAAGTATCTTCTTACCAAGAAAGAGGCAAAACCCAGATTGATCAAATGGATTCTTTTGCTACAAGAGTATGATTTGGAGATCAAGGATAAGAAGGGCATAGAGAATTTAGTTGCTAACCACCGTTCCAGACTGGAAAATATCATAGAGAAGGAATTAGATATTTGCCCTATTAAGGAGGAATTTTCAGATGAATGCCTCTATGCTATATCAGGTAGAACATTTTTATGGTATGCTGATATTATTAACTACTTGGTTGGTAAGATTTTTTCACTTGATCTTTCTTTTCAATAAAAGAGGAGGTTCTTATCTATTGTTAAACATTATTTTTGAGATGAACCCTTCTTGTATAAGTGTTGTTAAGATTAGGTCATTAGAAGATGCATTTTAGAGGAAGAAATGAAGAAAATTCTGCATCATTGTCATGACCAGGAGGTAGGAGGACATTTCAGCCCAACTAGAACAGCATATAAGGTTCGTCAATCAGGTTTTTATTGCCCCTCTCTATTTAAAGATGCTCGTACTTATGTCTCTTCATGTGACCGCTGTTAAAGAACTAGAAATCTTTCTAGAAGACATGAAATGCCTTTAAACAATATTCTTGTGTGTGAAATTTTTGATGTTTGGGGTATTGATTTCATGGGACCTTTTCTTAGTTCTTTTTCAAATCAATATATACTTGTGGCTGTAGATTATATTTCAAAATAGGTAGAAGCAGTACCCTTTCCAACTAATGATGCTAAGGTAGTTGTCAAATTTTTGAAAAAGCATATTTTTACATGTTTTGGCACTCCTAGAGCAATCATTAGTGATGGAGGTAAACACTTTTGTAATAAACAATTTGAAAATCTGTTTAACAAATATGGTGTCACTCATAAAATAGCTGCCTATATCATCCACAAACCAGTGGTCAAGTAGAGGTGTCTAATAGGGAATTAAAAAGAATTTTAGAAAAAAATTATAAGTGCATCTAGGAAAGACTGGTCATTGAAATTAGATGATGCATTGTGGGCATATAGAACTGCATATAAAATACCTATTGGTATGTCCCCATATAGGCTACTCTTTGGAAAAGCATGCCACCTCCCTGTTGAGCTAGAACATAAAGCATATTGGGCTATGCAAATTCTTAACTTTGATATATAAGATGCAGAAAAGAACAGGTCAATGCAAATAAATGAGATGGACGAATTTCACCACCAAGCTTATGAGAATGCTAGGATTTACAAAGAACATACTAAAAAATGGCATGATAATCATATTGTAAAAAAAGAATTCCATGAGGGACAGCAAGTTCTATTGTATAGTTCACAGCTATATTTGTTTCCAAGAAAGCTAAAATCAAGATGGATAGGTCCCTATACAATTACTAAGGTATTTCCATATCGAGCAGTAGAGATCTTTGATGAATCAAAAGGTACCTTCAAGGTAAACGGTCATAGGCTGAAAAATTATATTAATGGAAGTTTTGAAAAGGAGAAGAAAGAATTTCAATTACAAGATCCACTTTAGAACTCAAAGAAAGTCAAGCTGAAGACTATAAATCAGAACTACTAGATAGATTATTTTTTTTCTTTTTAGTTTTGATCATTTTTCTTTTTTTTTATTTTTCAGTAATTTGTTGTTGCTCTTTTACTGCTTTGGTGTGTATTTTTAATTTTGCAGAAAAAAATTAATAAGAGCTCAAGCAAAATTTCAAAACTCCAAAGAATCAGATCGAACCAAATCAGGTGTATTCCTTCCTGTCCTTTATTACATCCTTTATTTTTCTTTCTCCATTAAGATAATGTAGAATAAGTTGGGGATAAATTAAAAAAATTAAATTAAATCATGTGTCAAGAAGAAAATCTTGATCAAGATAGACTAGATAAGTGATAAAAGATAGAAGTATCTGCTAATAAATATAACGAATTAAAGAAGTAGATTAGTTGGTCAGACATTTAATAGTCTACTTAGATCATCAAAAGACTATTAGCACTTCTAATTGCACATGCATACTAATAAGGCAAAGTAGGTATTGATTATAAGGCCAACTGAGGATTTAATCATCACTAAAAATTGGTAATTAATATACATTCTAATCAAAGAAACTTAAATTTAAGAAAAAAGCTACCAGCCTAAAAATAAAGTGTAAAAGATAGAGTATATGTGGATTGCCCAAAGCCTAGTAACTGGGTCTCTGCACCTAGGTCAAGTATGAAAATTTATGTAAAATGGTGAAGAAAAAGTCAGGATGCTCAGCACATAAAAAAAAGAAAGGTGGGGGGGGGGCAGTTTGAAAGCTACCTTAATTCATGAGTATAAAATTGAGAATGTATAGAAAATTAACCAAAATGGATGATAAGAGAGGATACTTTTGTCCTTTAATTTAACATTGAAATACTAAAGTTAGTCATCATGAGCATAAGTGCTGTAAAATTTTGATGTACTCTAAGAAAGTTTTTAATTCTATTGACTGCAAAATTTGCTTCTGAAGCTCAATGCTTAGCAGTATTTTTTAAACTTTTTGATCTTTAGTCCTAGATTTTATCTTTTTGATGGATAATCTTATTGAAACATGATATTAAATAAAACATTGCTAAGGGACTAGCAATGACTAAGTTGGAGGGTGTGATAAGTGGTAAAAATATACTAATAAAAAGTATTAAATTATAAAATAAATTAAACTATTTTTTTAGAAATTGATACTTTTATTAATCTTATGTAGGAAAGAAAGCTACCAATATGAAGATCTTATTTTTCTGATTCAGATCAAACAAATTTCAAACAAAATGGACTTCAAGTGAGCCCAAAAATGAATTTCAAAGGAAATTATATTAAAAAAAAGAAAAAAAGAAAAAAGCTAGTTCGATTCAAATCGGTTCACAAAATCGGCTTAAAAGATCGCTCGATCCGACCACACCTAGCAGACCGCTCGCTAACGCAATGCTGACGCCAAGTTGACGTTAGCATTTTTTGCGGTGCATGGTGGACCATTTGGAGGGCATTTTTGAGATTTCATAAGAAGAAGCACGCTCTGATTGGCTGAAGAAAGCGGCAGTCCATGCAACACCGGGCTCATGCATGGTCTATAAAGGGTAATTTTAGAATTCTGCCTGATTCGATGGGTGCCTTTCACTAGAATTTGATCAAATGGCTGATAGTTGTGCGCTGACGAATGGCATCCATTGCTCCCGACCGAGATCCAATGGTTGAGATTCATTCCAACTTATAACTAAGAATTTGAGGGTTTTCTATGCATGATCTGACAACCCAGATTTAATCCAAAGACTGATCTGACGGCTGCCATGAATTTCTACTTGATCTAGGATATTTTAAAGGATTTTTAAGTGATTTTTGATCCATTGGATGCTGATCTGAAGGCCAGAATCATCCAGGATTTTAATTTGACTTATGCTAAGAGTTTTAGACCTAATTTAGTTAGGATTTCTTTCGAAAATCCACCTCTTAGCCCATAAAAAGGTCTGCTATTGCTGAAGAAAAGGAGGGAGACAGTACAAAAAAAAGAGACAGAGAGAGAAGAGAGAGGTAGAAAGAGAAGAGAGAGAGACAGAAAGAGAAAAATAAAATTTGAGAGAATGAAAAGGAAGAAATTTTAATTTTTATATTCTTTTCTTCTTCCGACAATCAAGACATCGATCAAGGAGTTTCTCTTCTTCTTCACCAAGTTTTCCACACCAAAAGCGACGGACAATCAATTTCAGCAATCAAACAGTCTAATTTCTTTATGCTTTCTATTTTATTTGCTATTTTTGAACTTGTTATCATGAACTAAATTTTCTTTTACTAAGGCTAAGGTGTAGCCACACTTTTGATGCAATATTCAGTATAATTTATTTTTAATTTTAAATTTTATTCATGAGGAGTATATAAATCTAATCTTAATGCTTTTAGACTACTGACCATCTTCTATTTAATCTGATGAACATAGATGTTATGGACCAAGTACATCTATGTTATTGCTTCTTGATTATATACCTTGTATTATGAATCAAATTATAATTCATATGCATGCAAAAATTTTAGTGCGCTTTGGATGTAGCGTATTTTAATTAAAGGGTTTCACAAAATTTAATGCATTAATATTTATTTAAATTATATTTAGACCAAAGGATAATTAATAAATATTGATAGTTTTGCTATGCCTGAATCAAAGGATAGTGAATAAATTAGGAGATTCCATCATCACATGAAATAAAATTAATCTAATAACTTGAATATTATATTGACTAAGTTGGTGAACCGATTGCCCTAGTAACCCATTGCTCTTAAGTTTAAAACCCTAATAATTAACTCTCTCTATTTTCTTAAAATTTTTAATTATATTTTTATTTTATTCTTTAATTTATTTTTCTTATAAATTGATTTTCTAAATAAAGTATAGAAAAGAGCTTTTCAGTATTTATTTTTCAATCCTCTAGGGACGATACTCTATTCATTTACTTTATTACTTGATCGACTGGTGCACTTGCCATAGCTATAGATTAGCACACATCACATCCAATGCCTAATAGATGTGGTTGCGTCTTTCTGGTGCAACTGAGCCACTATAAACAGTTGAGAACAATCAACCTCGAGAAGGGCCCGCACATCTACAATGATGGAAGATCAATTGACTTAATCTTTTCTTAGGGAGATTCAATTTAAGTCTTTTAGACTTAACTCAGTCATAACAGTTATGACAAGCCTATTGGCATGGATTAGCTCGAACTGTTAGCCACCTCAAATCAGAACTGGATTGACACAAATAGCCAGATAAGTGAGATTGATGGAAGGGGATATGCCATTAACTCGATAAGAATGCATTCAGATCGAGTAGCTTTCAATTAAAAATCAATCAGTTGTATCTACCAAACATACCTTAGACATCAAATTATCGAACTAGAACTAATCAGATTAGCCTACAATCCAAGCTCGAACCATAGAGCCAAAATAGGTCTTAATTGGATCGATCACAAATGATTGTGAGTCGATCTTGACCCAGACTTACAACTATTGGGTTGGTCAATTCTAAGCACTCTTGATCCCACCTAACCAAATCTTGATTCGGTTTGATCAACTGCTAGACCTAACTGAGCTACCCAAGCCTGAACCTAGTTTTGTGAAAATATCTTAGATCTAAAAATTTTTAATTTTATACCTAATTAGTTTTATAATCTTAAATCTTAATTAATTTTGGGTTCATAAATAGAAAAATATGAATCAAAATTCTAGGGTTTCAGGATCTAGGATTTTGCAGAAAAATAAGTTATGATTTTTTATTAAGGACGAACGCGTAGCACCCCTACATGCCATAAGAACACCCCATTGAATGGAAGGAGAGGACCATTAAATCTTACTTTGTTCTTATGATTGGACGGCTAAGGGGAATGTCTTAATCCAAAATATAATTGAAACTACAAAACTAGTTAGATCTAGATCATATATCATATACATAATTAATGATCTAACTAATATATGCTTTGCATACATCTCATGTATCATCAACAAATTAAACATGCATATTTTTTAGATATAAAATATCATATATAATATCTAAAAATATATTTAAATTTGATCATATCAATATAAAACTATTCTAGATAATTTGTAGAACTATTATACAACTAGTCTAAGCATGCATCTTTTCATATCACATATGAATAAATCAAAAATTAAAAATTTTATTTTCTATTTTTTAGATCTGATTATAATAATTATAATATCAAAAAAATAAAAATTAAATAGATTTAAAATTATATTTAATTAAATTAACAACATGACTATACTAGACTACACATAGAACTATTCTATTCCTAATCTAGTCATGCATCTCATACATATTAGATCTAAATGATTTAATTTTAATTTTTTTAATTTTATATCTAATCATATCTGATATGATATTTAAAATATTTTAATATTAAATAAAAAATAAAAATAAATTAGATCTAAAATAGATCTGAAGAACTGCAATCTGACTCTGATACTAGTTGAAGGAAAAACATATTTTTTCGGCATAGGATCACTCAGATCTGATTGGATCTAATGAAATATTTCAAAAAAAAATTTCTAAAATTCTAATTATATTTAAGACTTTTCATATTTGATTATAGGGATCGGATATTAAAAGTTAAAAATAAAATAAAATCATATTTAATTTTAAGTACCTGATTTGGTGATCTAATTATCCTACAATGATCCTATTGATTCCTAAGGTTCTGGAAGGAACCACGCATGCATCTAGTCTCTACCGGTATCCACTCAGATAAGATCTGATTGTTTTCCTCTCATAAATCTTTCCTCTAAAAATTAGATCTGGATCTAATTTGGAAAGCCTTTAAAATGACTTTTGAGGGCAGCCTGTTCATCTCATGAACATCGATGCGTGAATACTGAATCTTATGCCAAAAACCTTAAACCTTCAACTCAGATTTGTGCCTAACTTTTTAAACATATAGAAGAGAGGGAGATAGAGGATAAAGGGGGTGTGGATATTAGAGGGAAGGCTCCTTTGGCTATGGAAAAAATAAATTACTTTGAAGCAATTTTGTGATAAGAGTTCTGATACAAGACATAGCGCTATAAAGAGTCCCTTTTTGATCCAAAACTTTATTAATTTGATAATTAGGATTCTTAGACCCGATCTCCATGGAAAACCCCAGATGCCATGTAGTTTTGACACCAAAATTCCATCTGGAAGGTGGCAGCATGAAAGGATAAGGAAGAGTCCATGTGCGTCTAGGACTCTTCCCTTAAGAGTTTGATCCAAATCAAACTCTATCAAAACCTAGTCTAAGCACCACCAAAAATCATGAAAGTTTGTACATCGAAAGTAAAACTCGTGCCCTATCACATATCTAAAAAATAGAGCAAAATAATTTCTAAAGGATTTTCTAAAATTCTCTGATCATGTGACCCTCAATTCTCTCGATTGGGTCAACTATTGACCCTAGTCCAATTGCACTAGGAATAAATTTAATTTTCATAATTAATCTAATCTGGACTTATTCTAGTTAGATGAAAATAAATACATTCAAGATATAGGAATGAATCAAATCAAATTTGACTCAGTTGTGATGAATCAGAAAGATTATAGAAGAAGAAAGTCAGGCTCAATCATGTGCTAGTATGGTTACCTTGAACCTGATTGGATCTAATCCAAATCAATCAAACTAGGTTAGCTTAATTGATGATATCCAAATTCAAATCCTTACATGTTTGATCTAGTTAGGATCAATTTCGTATGATAATGAGATATGTCATGATCTCCATCATCGACATCATCGAAACACCTTTTGATGGACCAGAACTTTTCTGATTCATACAATTAGAATGATCGATCATCAAAATCATTCTAATTGCTCCCAAAATCCACCAGTAACATCTTACAGTATATGGTGGCAATCCATCAGAACTGAAAGTGAACCTCTCGGTGCAGCTACCTGTGTGATTGGATTCTTCTATCTTGAGCTCCGACAGCATTAGGATTAAAGTGAACTCGTCAAACCCAATATCCATCATATGAATTAATCATTCGATTCAAGTCCTATATGAAATCCTAATAGAAACTATTTCTATCATCTTCACTCTACCATGGCCATGGGCTTATGGACTCGATTCTCATGATCATCATAGGGCTATTCCTCATCTACCGAGATAGATAGATCTCTTATTGGTGTAATCTAATTTCTATAATGAATGTACTATAGCCAATATACACCTCATGGTTCTGAATGGCTTGAAAATTGAGTTATGGTGTAGTCAAACTACAACACCCTCAAGGTGAAT
This sequence comes from Cocos nucifera, assembly GCA_006176705.1. Classification (NCBI taxonomy): domain Eukaryota; kingdom Viridiplantae; phylum Streptophyta; class Magnoliopsida; order Arecales; family Arecaceae; genus Cocos; species Cocos nucifera. The sequence continues at coordinate 63,604 of QRFJ01006077.1, read as the reverse complement.
TGCTGATGCACCTCAAGTTAAAGAACCAGATATACTACTGCAACATCGAGCCAGTCATCGACGAAAAGGTAGACTTCCTTATGAATGCTCGAGGTGGTCACGCTCAGTATCCTCATTCTCTAATGAGTACCTATACTCTCGCTTCGATGTCTCTGCATCATAAACTCAAGACTCATCTACTCAAAGAAAGCGATTGTACACCAACCTTCCAGATCAATCACCATCCTCATGATGATCTTACGATCGGGAGCAGTTTATGAGTTAATTATGAAAATTCATATCTTAAATTTTTAACTTTCTAAAAATATGAATTATCATTACCATTAACTCAAAGGATGAATCACATACACTTTAAATACACACTATGATAGAAAATAATTTTTTAATTAACTTATAGTCAAAATTATAAAATTATCCTTAGAAGTGTATTACAAGTGTTAGCCAATCTGGCTTCTAAAGTATACATCTAATACTACCTCTGTTCACCTTTCCTATTAGCAAAGCCTGAATTCGGAGAGGAATTATTTTTGTACTTAGCGATCTCTCCAGCGGCCCTTGTGGCAGTCCTAGTCAAAGAAGAGGCGAAAGTATAGCGATTGATCTACTACATAAGCCGAGTCTTGAGGAACACTGAGACCAGATACACTAAGTTAGAAAAACTATCTTTTACCCTACTGATTGCAGCCTAAAGATTTCGATCTTACTTCCAAGGGCACACCATAACCCTCCTCACTGATCAACCAATCAAGATAGTTCTTCATCGAACGGACGCCTCCAAAAGAATAGTAAAATAGGCAATTGAACTCACCGAGTTTGACATCAACTACTAGCCTCGGTCATCGATCAAAGCCCAAATTCTAGTAGATTTTATAGTTAAATGCACTATTTCGGATGAAGTCGAGCCAGAATAGAATGAAGTCAATGTTCCTTGGTTACAACCGAGTTTCTCTATGGAAAGAGCCAAACTCCATGAAGATTTTTGGGCCCTATATGTAAATGTCTCTTTCAATGCTTTTGGTGTAGGTGCAGGGCTGATCTTGGTTAATCTAGAAGGAGTCATCACTAAATATGCACTATGCTTCAAATTTTCTACCATAAATATTGAGCTCGAATATGAAGCTTTGATTGCAGGGTTAAGGATCGTCAAAGAATTGAAGCAGATTGACTCCAAGTCTACAGTGATTTTCAATTGATGGTCAGACAAGTTAGTGGCGATTATGAGGCTAGAGAAGAAAGGATGATAAAATATCTTAAGAAAGTAAAGAGCTTGATTTCGGCCTTCAATAGTTTTGACATCAAGCAGATCCCAAAAGCAAAAAACACTAGGACCAACCTTCTATAAAAGTTGGCAACATTGGTTCCGACTGAGCTGCCCAAGGAAGTTTTCTTTGAAGTCATGAAACATTCGAGTCTGGAAGAACAGTCTATAATGTAGATCGACCATGAGCCATGTTGGATTGACACATACCCAGACCTTTTTCCATAGCATCTGGATAGTGTAAGTTCCTATTGATGGCAATAGATTATTTCATAAAGTGGGTCGAGGTTGAGCCTTTGGTGAAAATCATTGAAGCAAAAGTGCAGGACTTCATCTGAAAGTTGATCATTTGTAGATTTAGCTTGCCTCGAACCCTCATAACAAATAATGGGTGGTAGTTTGCTAGAGCAAGATTTGCCAAATTCTAGGAAGATTTGAACATCTCACACTATTTTACATTAGTAGCTCATCCACAGGCAAATGATGAAGCCGAAGTAACAAACAGAATCCTGCTGTAAGGTATTAAAGCAAGACTTGAAAGAGCAAAGAAGACTTGGGTGGATGAACTCTATCATGTACTCCTGGCACATTGAACTTTCCAAAGATTGCCAACTAGGGAGACCCCGTTTGCCTTAGCTTTTAAAATAGAAGTGATCTTTTCAATAGAACTCAAACTCCCATCAGCATGAGTCGTGGCATTTAATGAGCAGCATAACTTATAGGATCTTAGGGCTAACCTCGACTTGTTTGAGGAAAAATGAGAAAAAAGCTCAAGTTCAAATGGCAGCCTATAAATAAAGGATAGCTCGTTACTACAACTCTAAAGTTAAAGACAAAATATTCAAAGTAGGAGACTTGGTACTTCGACGAGCAGCTGTTTCACAATCTCAGAATCAAAGATGCTCGCTCCAAATTGGGAAGGCCCATATGAAGTAGAGGAGGTCGTCTGGCCTAGAACTTATCACTTGAAGGAGCTTGGAGGAGCAATACTCCCATGGCCTTGAAATTCAGATAATCTAAGAATGTACTACCAGTATTTTGCCTTCAGTAAAACTCATCTATTTCAATATTATTATTTTTTGTTGCAAAAATCATGTGATGACAAAAAATAACTCTCTAAAATAATCAAAAGTGATCCTATTAGGAATAGAAGAAGAACCTCATCCTAACTTAAGCAAGCTCTTCGAAGGCCTCGTTAGAGATGGGATCTCTCTCGAAGACGAGTCAACCTGAGGGATAAGATTTTCTTCGGCCCATTCAATGGTCCTTATGTGCCCCTACAGTCCTGTTAGAAATAGGAGGAGAACCTCATACCTAACTTGAGCAAAGCTGAAGGCCTCGTTAGTTTAAGATGAGATGAGGAGAGGGCCCTTCAATGGCCCTAATGTGCCTCTACAGTCACGTTAGGAATAGGAGGAGAACTTATCCTAACATGAGCAAAGTCAAAGGCCTCGTTAGTCTAAGATGGGATGAGGAAAGAGCCTTTCAAAGGCCCTTATGTGTCCCTACAGTCCTATTAGGAACAGGAGAAGAACCTCATCCTAACTTGAGCAAAATGAAGACCTCGTTAACCTAAGAAGAGATGAGGGAAGAGGCCCTATCAATGGCCCAACTATGCCCCTAATGCCATGAAAGAAATAGGAGGAGAATCTCGTCCTAATATGAGTAAGGCGAAGGCCTCTAGTTACTTAGGATAGGAGGAGAGAACCTTTCAATGGCCATAGTGGGAATAGGAGGAAGACCTCACATTAATAGAAGTAAAAACCAACCTCATCGGGAATAGGAGGAGAACCTCATCCTAACATAAACAAAGACCTCTGATTACCTAAGGCAGGAGGAAGGACCTCGTCTTGATGAAAGGATGAAGGAAAATTGATGGAGTCCAATATGGAAGGATAAATTCATCCCAGTGTAGGTAAAAAATCTTTGATTATGAAAAGATAGGAGAAAAACTATTTTTTTGACAATCATTTCAGTGAAAGTCAAAGCAGAAGAGAGAAATTGAAAAATTAGCAGGCACTAAATCTAAGCAAAGCAAAAAGATGATCGAAGAAAAATATTCCTTCATTAAAATAGAAGTTCATTGCAAAGTGAAGGTCTACGAGACCATGTACAAAAAAGAAAAAAGAAAAAATGACAAAGTCCTAAGAATGCCGAGAACCCTCAGACTTTGGGTTGTCGACCCTCGTCATTACAAGAGACTGCTTCAAGCTAAAGATTTCTTCCTTAAGATCCTTCTTCTTCAGCAGACTCTCCATGTACATCCTGTCAGCTCATCGATAGTTGTCTTCAGATTCTCTCAATTGCCTTCTCAGAATCGCTGACTCAGCCTTTGTGTCCTTCATAGCCTGATGGTCGTGTACCACTTGGATCTTCAGTTGTTGGAGTTCAGCCTTATCCTTCTTGTACGCAACTAAAAGACTATCGAAGGACTTCCTTAAGAAGGCAAGCCACTCTGACTCATTATCGACACCGGCCTGTTGATTATTGGACAATTGTCTCTGATGATGAGCCACCTCTTCATTTGCCAATTTGAGCTCATTTTCAAGCCTACTCGCCTTCTCCACCCAACCAATCCTATGCCTGTTGTACCGAGCTTTGGCATCATGGAGCTACCTCTGGAGCATGAAAAGTTTCTTCCACCAGTCCCAACAATATCATGCCTTATTTGAAGACCACGATGAGCTCCCATCCAACAGTCAGAATGTCTCTCTAGCCAAATTAAGTTGACTTCAAGGGAACTGACCTTCACAGTTAATGCCCAGGACTTATCACTGGCACTTTTTTTAAGTTTGACAAATTCTTTCTTGAAGTTGCCTTTCCTAATGCTGAAGCTCACAAAATCTTTCATTTGTAGCTTTCGGAGATGGGTGACCTTAATCGTCACCTTTGAAGCACTCTTTCTGGATCTCTGAAGTTTGTCTTCTATCTTTTTCAACTTTTTCTTCAAGTGATGAATAATGCTTTTAAATTTTTGACTATGGGCTTGAGAGGGATACCTTGGGATGATAGCTCAGCATCAGTTGGAGATGATGGACCCTGACTATGATCACTGGAGGGATTTTGAACAACATCCACCATGATACAAGTATAAAGAAAAGAAAGTTTATTTTCATTCCTCGAAATGTTCGGTATACATCGAAACAAAATGAGAAAAAAAGTACAAATTTATAAAAAATCTTAGACCTCGATTGGTGCAGAGGCCGACAAGTTTGGTACATCTTTTGTGGTGTCGAGCTTGGAAATAGACTCGAAAGCTTCGGCCGCAAGTTCGGGAGCACCTAGGGTAGGTTCCATAATAGGGGAAGTGATGCCAGCATTGGAGGGACTGGCTCCATCATTGGGTTCATCTGTCAAAAGGTCGATGTCCACTTTAGAGAAGTTCTTCATGACCCTCCTCATGCAGATCTGGGCCCCCTCCAAGAAGGCTTCTAGGGCGAGTGCGATCTTGATATCCTCCATTGCTTTAGAGGACTTGAATGCTTCGACAGCCCTCTCCCTCTCGGTGCTGACCTCCTCTTCAACCTTCTTTCTTTTATCTTCGAAAAGGGTCAAGGCCGCCCTCAGCTTCGTGGAAATCTCCTCTTTCCTCCTCAGTGCCTCCCGAAGGCGCTTGACTTCTACAGTTTGAATTTTCGAGACCACCTTCAAACAGTCGACCTCGACCTCAACCCTCTCAACCTCTGCCTAAACCTCCTGTAGAAATTTAGAAGCCTTGGCTTGGCGAAGATCGACGGCCTTCGAATGGATAAAAAAGTAATGCCCTAGCTACAAGATTAGAAGAAATTAAGTCAGAACTTTAAAAGTGCACCCTTCATTCAAACAAGCTCAAAAAAAAAAAAGATTCCTTGAGATAGGCGGCAAAAGACTCATCAAATCTCACAGCTTCCTCCATCCCAACCATTTTCTCGATAATGTGCAGGAGAATGCTGCCCTTCATCAAGGTTTGGATAACCTCCTGATCATCCAAAGAAGCTCACTCCTGATCGGAGCCTTCGCCACATGAATTCTCAGCTGCCCTCCTCATCTTTTTTTTTGATAGCATCCTTTTTCTTCTTCTTCTTCTCAACAATCTCGCACTGCTTAGGAAGCATGGTGGCGGCATCCTCATGTGATGAGATCGAAGTTCGTGCGATCGCATCAGACTCGGGGATGGGCACTACCTAGATCGGCATGGCTGAGATTGACTCATCATTGTGAGCCTTCTTGGATGTTTTCCCCATGGTGCTGTCCTTCCTCTTAAGGGACTTGATCCCCTTGGCCAGATGGTTCCGCTCCTCAGGAGTCATCTCTGTAAAAGAAAAAAATAGAGTCAAAAAAAGAAAAGAGACCATGCATAATTGATAGGCTACAAAGGACTACCTGCCGATTAAGAGAGCTGAGACCAAAGTTGAATAAGGTTTGGTCCTCCAGGAGCTTGGAGATTGAAGGAGCTCAGAAGTTCTTCAGCTTGTCGGTCGAATCTCTATCCTCTTTCTCAAGCCCAAGAGCTTGGCGGACTGAGTCCCTTATTTTACTCTAAGAAGGAAGTTCTAGTTCTCAGGAAGGACGGGAAATAAAAATGAATTTCTCCTTCCAATTATGAATGGAAGAAGGGGCAGCCTTGAGCAACCCCTTCTTGCCGAATTGGAAAGACACATACCACTACTCTTTGGTGGTCGGATGATGTTTGAAAGTAAAAAAATTATGGAATAGGAAGATGGAAGGTCGGACGTCAGCCATAATGCACAAGGAGAGATATCCAATGATAAACCTAAAGAAGTTTGGTGCCATGGCAGCGAAGGAAATATTTAAAAACTTGAACAAGTTGGTTACAAAAGAAGGTATCGACAGCCAAAGTCCCATCCGAAGGGTTTCAACGTACAAGCAAGTTCGGTCGGGAGGAGGAGAGCTTGCTTGATCTTTAGGGTCGGGAAGTTCAAGTTCGTAGTTTGAAGAAGTTTCAATCTGAATTCTAATCAATGAAAGGTCTTCGGGCCGATGTTTACATGAAATGGTATCAGAAACGAAGGATGGCTGAGGTACTTCTACAAGCTCAAGATCTTTATGAGGAAGGTCTATTAAAGCTAAATGAGCTAAATTTCTAGAACCAATCGACCAGGACCCTTCAGAGGATATAAGAGTCAAACTAAAGTGGAGAAAATCTCTAGAAAATTAAAGAAAATAAAATCTGAGACTTTTTTGAAGAAACAAAATGGTTAGAGATGCCAAAAAACATAGATAATCAAAGAGAAAGGTTCGGGTACTAACTTAAATTGATGGGGAAGAATGGAAAGGCGGCGAGCTTGATGGAAAATGAAGAAGAGAACCCCAAGAATTGAAGGAGTTGGTAGAAAGCACTAGCGTTCTGGAGCAAGAAGGGAGAAGGAAGCTAGAAAGAAGGAGAAGGAGACTCGAGCGAAATGAATCTCTTATGGAAGAAGAAGAGCTTAAATAGCCACTGGGATCCGAGATGGTTATGACTGTAGATCTCCACTGACCAACCTTAGGTTGACGCGTGTCCCACTCACCATAGTGGTAGACTGGCAACGGGCGGAATCTTTATGATGCCACATCTTGAGCAGTGTTTTAGTGGGAATTTGAAGAATTTATCTTTTTGGATCACCTCGTATTTAAGAGGTTTCGGTGCTAGCATGGAAAGAGTCGGGACCAGCTGTTCTATTGGCATGAAAAAAGAAAAAGGACTTTGGCACTCATATTTCTTTACTCCCTTCATTTAAATTTTGAACTTAGGAGTAGGAAAACTTGTGTTGGGTGTGAACCCTTTTCTATCGAAGTCTAACAGGATATCTGGCCTTAAGGAAACTTCATTCGGTGAGGATAGTCACGCCAGACTCCAGTCGGTGAAAAGTTTATGCTCAGGCACTGAGACTGTACATCTCCAACCTGAATTTATCGGTCAATCTTCTTCATTCAGATTTTTAGCTCCTTCATATATCCCCATATCCTATAGGGCATTATAGATTTTGCTCAGACAAACTTGAACGATAATGGCAGCCCCCAAGCAGCTGAGTGATAGGTCTAATTATGGCATGGTTTGGCTGACCTTGATGATACTTGAACCTCTTTCCAACAAAAAAGCCATCCAAGCTATTCGATATTGGACCAATGTCGGATCAACAGAACATCTCTCCAGATGAACTCCTACAATATACTAAGGATGGTAGACCTTAGGATTCCTGCATCAAAAGCTCTGAGCATGCAGGCAAAAGAACCTCGTCACCTTTTTGTCGGCCTTTAGAAGGTCTCGAAAGCAACCGAGCTTCAAAGGAATAAATAAGCGGTCGGACTTCTCTGCCAGTTCAACTCCTTCTAGATTTCTTCCTCAATCGAGCTTCTCCGCCAGTCAAACTCCATCCGAACTTCTTCAGTGGATCTCCATCTGGATCCTTCCAACATAACTACTTTCGGATTCCTCCAGCAGACTTCCTTCGGGATTTCTCCAGTCATAGGACCTCCAAACCCCTTTCGGCCAAAATTCTTGTAGTCACCTAGAAGGGCCTCCACACCTACGCAAACCTAGCTATTTGCACAGCTTGAACCCACTTACACATAGGTGACCTTGAAGGAGTCCAAACTTCTTTAGAATTGATGAAACTCGAAGCTCTTTAATGCCAGTGCCTACCTCCTCCGAACTTCAACAATTAAATCCCAATGGGCTGGCGCGTCACGACAACAAACACCACTCTTTGTAACAAACTCCACATGGTCTGAATGGTCCACTACTCAGTAGTTATGGCTATCACCATCAATTTATTACAGGCTTCATCTATAAAAGAGATCCTCTAGATACATTTTCTCTAGGCTCTCTCCTCCATCCCGAAACTCTACTACTTTCTCCACTGAGCATTTCATTTCTATTGGTCAAAAGAGCTAACTTGACCAACGGAGGGTTCTATTGGAGCCACCCCACCTCTGATTTGGACTTCTTTTGTAGGCCTCAATGGAAACTTCAGCTTCTCCAGCTCCAACCAGTTCCAGCATCAACTAGATTCTGCACCAATAGTATCAACTTGCTCTGATACCAAACTATTAGGATATCAACTACTCTGATATCGCTTGTTAAGAATCTTATACTAAATTATTATGGTAGGAAGAAGAAAAAATAAAATAAAAAAATAATCAAATACATCGATCAGCCTAAAGGCTTGCCTCCATGGGACATACAAAGCTTCACTATGAAAGAAAAAAATAGGTACAAGAAGAGAACACCCACTCTCAACTTACCGTACACAAATCTCTCTTAACTGAAAGCTACCATCATAAAAGCTCTCTCAAAATCCTAAGGAGATCCACAAAAGCTACAAGATGCTCTGTCCTCATAGTCTCCTTGCTGGATGCTATTGAAGGAAAATTTTGATATCAGTTAAAGAGAAATCCTGATTTTTCGGGGTCAGATTCATTCAGATCTGATTGGATCGAGAGGCATATTTCAAAATTACCTCTTAGATCCTAATCAGATCTGATACTTTTCAGATCTAATTTTATGATCTGATAAATAAAAAAATAAAATTAAATTAATTTTGAATTAATTTATCTTGATTCTAGGTAATCTGATTACCCGATGATGATCGTGCCGAATCCCTAAGGTTCTGGATCTAGCCACGCAAGCGCCTGGCCTCTATCGATATCCACTCAGACTAGATCAAGAGATCTTCTCCTTCTCTTTCTTTTCTCCAAAAATCAGATCTAGATCTGATTTGAAGAATCTTCAAAACTTCTTCTGAAGATCACCCATCGTCTCTATAGCAATGCTGCCTTCTTCCTTTTTCGTCAGCCTTTTCTTGCCTGACTCACACTAATCTGAAGGCCCAACTTTCTTGAGCATGGAGAGGAGGGAGAGGGCCAGATGATGGCATGGAGAAGGGAGAGGGGCAGCCTTGGGGCGTGGCTTAGAGGAGTCTCAAAAGTGGGTGCAGATAGGGTCCTTTTAGACTCTACTGCGCCATGCAGTGCTGTATCACCCTGGCCAATCACGTTGCTTCATACAATCAGATCTAAATTTGATTGGTGGGATGACATCACCAGATCCAATTAGATGAGAGACCCATAAATTCATCCTAAAGTGGTGCCCAAGACTGGTCAAAGTCTATAGGTGAGGGTCACCTAGTTTGAATCCAAGAACCAACTTGGAGTCCCATCCGTATGGGACTCTAGCATCCTTATCCATGGGTGCATGCCATCCTAGGCGTGCGCCCCCTTCTTTCCAATTTCTAGAGAGGGGACAAGCCCCTATCTGCTCTCCAATAAGTACATGACACATGGGCAGATGTCCAAGGATCAAAGGTCAACGTTTGACCAAGTCAAAGTATAAGAATTAGCAGGTGATGAAAAATAGCAGGTGTTGCCTCAAATTTATCTCATAAATTAAGACAACCCTTTTCTTACTTGGACAAGCTCCAGTTAGACTAGGTAAAGGTATCTGAGTGAGTATAAATTTATTTGGCTCAATCGAGACAACTTTTAAGATAGAAAAAGGAGAATGTTAGGCTCAATCGTGTGGTAGCATGATTTCCTTGAACCTAATTGAATCTTATTCAAATCAATTGAACTGGGTTAGTCCAATCGATGATATCCAAATCCAAACCCTTGTTTGTGTGATCCAGTTAGGTTTAGTTTTGTATGATAATGAGATATCTCATGATCTTCATCATCGACATCATCGAAACTCCTTTCGATGGATCAGAACTCTTCTGATTCAGACAACTTAGAATGATCGATCATCTAAATTATTCTAATTGCTCCCAAAATCCACCAGTGACACCTAGCAGCATATGGTGGCAACCCATCAAAACTAAAAATGAACCTCTTGATGCAGCTACTTGTGTGATTAAGTTCTTCTATCTTGAGCCCTGATCAGATTAGGGTTAAGGTGAACTCGTCAAACCCTAATTTCTATCATATGATTTAATCATTCGATTCAAGTTCGATGTGAAAATCTTAATAGAAACTCTTTCTATTATTTCACTCTCTGCCATGGCCATGGGCTTATGGACTTGATTCTCATGATCATCATAGGGCTGCTCCTCATCTACTGACCGTAGATAGTTTCCAGATAGATTCCATCCAATTGGTGCAATCCAATTCCTACAATGAACATGCTATAGCCAACATACACCTCAGAATTTCGAATGGCTAGGAGATCGAGTCATGGTGTAGTCAAACTATAACACCCTCAAGGTGAACTATCGATGCACCTCAGATCAAAGAACCAGACACACCACTGCAGCATCGAGTCAGTCATCGATGAGAAGGTAGACTTCCTTATGACTACTCGAGGTGGTCACGCTCAGTGCCCTCATTCTCTAACGAGTACCTATACTCTCGCTCCAGTGTCTCTACACCATAGACTTAAGACTCATCTACTATAAAGAAGTGATTGTACACTAACCTTCTGGATCAATCACCATCCTCATGATGATCCTACGGTCAGGAGCATTTTATGAGTTAATAAATGAAAATTTATGTCTTAAATTTTCAACTCTTGAAAATATGAATTATCATTACTATTAACTCAAAGGATGTATCACAGACACTAAATACACTTATATGATAGAAAATAACCCATTTTATTATTTATAGTAAAAATTATAATTTTGCTCTTAGAAGTGTATTACAAGTGTCAGTCAATTTTGGCTTCTAGGGCACACATATCTAACAAACTCCCACTTGACCTAAAGCCAATTGGCTACAAATCTAAGTCCCATCTTCTCAAGGTGGGCTTCGATCTTCTGCTGGCCCAATGGCTTTGTAAGCGGGTCCATCGCATTATTAGCGGAGTCGACTCTCTTGACCTTGACGTAACCCTTCTCGAGGTAATCATGGATGAGGTGGTATCGCTGCTCGATGTGCTTGAATTTCTGGTGAGACCTCAGCTCCTTAGCAAGGGCTATCGTGCCATTATTGTTGCAGTATAGAGGAATGGCATCTGATGGCATCACTTCGATTTTCGTGGCAAACTTCTTATACCAGAATGCCTTCTTTGCAGCTTCTGACGCAGCGATATATTCTACTTCCATGGTGGAATCTGCTATCATTGTCTGTTCGGAACTTTTCCAACTGATAGCTACACCATTGCATACAAATAGACTTTCAGATGTCGACTTTCGATCATCTACATCCGACATAAAGTCTGAGTCTGTATACCCCTAGACTTGAAGTTCTCCATTACCAAAGACCAACAACATATCCTTAGTTCTTCTCAAGTACTTAAGGATACATTTCACAGAAGTCCAGTGTTCTTCACCTGGATTTGACTGATATCTGCTCGTGACACTCACGGCATGGGCTATATCAGGTCGTATACATAACATGGCATACATGAGGCTCCCTATTGCTGAAGCATAAGGGATCTTGCTCATGCATTCTATTTCCTCAGGTGTGCTAGGGCACATCTTCTTGGAAAGATGAATGCCATGCTTGAAGGGTACTAAACCCCTCTTAGAGTTTTCCATACTAAACCTCTTTAGTACTTCCTCTATGTACATCTTCTGTGAAAGTCCTAGCATCCTATTCGGTCTATCTCTATAGACCTTAATTCCTAGAATAAAGGATGCTTCTCCTAGGTCTTTCATGGAGAATTCTTTAGATAACCACATTTTAACTGTGGTCAACATGGGAATATCATTTCCGAATAAGGAGGATGTCATCCACGTACAATATGAGGAAGACAATAGTGCTCCCACTGACCTTTTTGAAAGACACATGGCTCCTCCTCATTTTTGATGAAACCAAATATTTTGATCACATCATTAAAATGAGTATTCCAGCTTCCGAGATGCTTGCTTAAGTCCATATATGGACCTTTGCAGCTTGCATAACCTTGTGATCATCATCACTGGATGTGAAACCTAGCGGCTGTTCCATATAGATATCTTCCTCAAGATATCCATTTAAGAACACCATTTTCACGTCCATTTGCCATATTTCATAATCGAAATAGGCTGCAATAGCAAGCAATGTGCGATGGAATTTTAGCATAGCTACTGACGAAAAGGTATCCTGATAGTCAATGCCTTCGCGTTGACTATAATCTTTTGCCACTAATCTAGCCTTGAATGTCTCCACATTTCCATCTGCACCAATCTTTCTCTTGAAGATCCATTTACACCCAATAGGTACTATACCTTCTGGTGGATCTACCAAGGTCCAGACTTGGTTTGAGTGCATCGAGTCAATTTCTGACTTCATTGCCTCTAACCATTTCTCGGAGTCGATATATGATATCGTCTCGTTATAGGTTTTGGGATCATCACCATGAACCCCATTACCTATGAGGAATATTTTCTCTACATCCTCTGAAATAGTACCTAAGTACCTCTTCAGGAGGATGAAAAATCCTTTTCGATCTATAAGATGGAGGAGGTAGTGTATGGATTGGCTTAACCTGATTTGGTTCCATTTGGTCCTTAGCTCATTGCTCTTGTGAGACTTTCTCATCGAGCTTGATCTGCTTTCCAATGCCGCTATCTTGAATAAACTATTTTTCAAGAAAGATGGCATGTCGACTCACAATCACATTATGATCTTTTGAAATGTAGAAATAATATCCTAATGACTCTTTATGATATCTTATGAATCGAGCTCTAAAGGACCTAAAGTCTAACGTGTCTGCTTGTTGTCTTTTGACATGAGCCGGATAATTCCAAATTTTGAGATGACCTAGACTTGGTTTCTTACCATGCCATATTTCATATGATGTGGTAGGAACGGTTCTAGAAGGAACCCTATTCAGTAAGTATATTGTAGTTAGCAAACAGTATCCCAAAAAAAAATCAGAAAGGTCTTTGAAGCTCATCATGGATCGAACCATATCTAATAGGATCCGATTCCTCCATTCTGAAATTTCATTGAGTTGACGTATTTCAGGAGGAGTCCATCGAGAGACTGCCATTTTTATTGAGATAGTCTAGGAATTTTTGACTAAGATATTTACCTCCTCGATCTGATTGAAGAATCTTAATGGGTTTTCCAACTTGCTTTTCTACTTCATGTCTGAATTCTTTGAACTTTTCAAACACTTCAGACTTGTGTCTCATAAGATACACATACCCATACCTTGATAAATCATCGGTAAAGGTTATGAAGTAGACTAAATTGCCTCTAGCTGGCACATCGAATGGGCCGCACACATCTGTATGTACTAGGGCAAGAAGATCCGTGGCCCTTTCCCCATGTCCTACAAAAGGGAGCTTAGTCATTTTGCCATGAAGACAGGATTCACAAATTGGATATGACTCGAAAGTCAACGGACTCAATAGCCCAATTTTCTCTAATTTGTTAACCCTATCTTCTGCTATATGACCTAATCTTAGGTGCCATAGATACCTATCATTAGGACTATCCCTAGGATGTTTTGATTTTATGGCATTCACATTTTGCTCGAAGTTAAAAATAGATACATCAACATGTAACTGATAAAGACCATTAATAAGGAAACCATTTGTAATTTTATTTCTTTCATAAGGAATGTTATAATGGTCCTTAAGAAAACTAATTACATTGCCTTCTAGTGCAAGGGAAGAAACAGAAATCAAATTCCTGCTTGCTGCAGGCACAAAATAACAGTCTTTTAATACCGAGTCTAAACCAGATGGTAGTCGAAGAGAATATGTTCCCATGGCCACGGTAATAACTCTTGCTCCATTTCTGATGCGTAGGATCATCTCACCATCCCTCAGCCTCCTGCTATCCTCAAGACCCTGCATAGAAGTGCACAAGTGAGCACTAGAACCAGAGTCAAGCACCCAACTAGATGCAGAAGAAACCATAAGGTTAGACTCAATAACGAGCATACCTCTAGAAGAACCTAGCTCCTTCTTCTTTAGGGTGGCCAGGTAAGTAGGGCAGTTCCGCTTCTAGTGGTCGTCATTGTTGTAATGAAAACACTTTCCTTTACCAGTGGTCTTCTTCTTTGGCTCTGCCTTTTTCTTCTTTCCTCCTTCCATCTTCTATTTTTTCACAAACTTCTTCTTCTTTCCAAAAGACTTTCTCTTGGAAGAAGTCCATTCCATAGTAAGTACTGATCCTTTAGAACCTTTCATGGAAAGCTCAGTGGTAATCAGCATGTTCATAAGTTTGGCCAAGGAATTTTGAAGTTTATGCATATGGTAGTTCATGATGAACTGCCCAAATGCATCAGTCAAGGATTGCAGAATTATGTCATTCTACAGATCCAAGTCCAACCCCACTTCGAGCTTCTCAGGCTCTTCCAAGTCTTTGATCATCATCAGACAATGATCTTGGACTAACTGCCCATCGTGCATCTTAGCCTTGAATAGTCGTTTAGTGACTTGATACTTGGCTGCATGACTCTATTCACCAAACATCTCCTGTATGTGAGCCAACATTTGGTGAGAAGTTCTGATATCTTCATGTTGGCACTGAAGCTCATCAGACATCGAGCCCAACATGTAGTATCTGGCCTTATTATCATCGTCAGTCCACTTATCCAGAGATGCTCTCTGTTCAGCGGATGGACGAGCTGGTAAGATGGGAGGGTCCTGATCTAATACATGAGTTAACTTCTCGAAATTCAAAATAATTTTGAAGTTTTGGAGCCAATCCTTGTATTTTGGTTCGGTCAGTCTATGGGTGTCCAAAATTCATGCTAGTGGATTGGATGCAGATATTTTTTTGTAGAGAGTCAAAGTTTCAAGTTAGATATTATAATTAAGACTTAACCAATTTATTTAGGAATTTTATTTTTGAATAAATTAGCTTCCACTATTTTCTTGGATCCCTACACTCCTTCTGTAGAGATACAAAAATCTCCATGATTACTGATTTCTAGTGGATGGTGCGGTCACACCAACTTACTCATCACCTCACCTAACAGTTATAGGTGATAGGTTAGCCAATGGGTGAACAACTCTTGTTCAATGATTCTCTAATCATGGTGCACCCAAACTTGGTCTCTAATTTATGAATCTCATCATGTTTGAAATATTGATCCACTCCTTAGTTAAGTCAGACCCATCATTTGCATAGATTGGATTCCTAATTAAGTCTCTCATCGTATCTGAAATATTGAGCCTAATCCATCCACCAGCCTGTAGCATCCAATGCCTAATAGATATGGTTGCATCTTCTTGGTGCAACTGAGTGACTGTAACCAGTCGAGAATAATCAACTTCGGAAAGGGCCTGCACATCTACAATAGTAGAAGACCTTAGGCTTAATCTTTTCTTAGGGAGTTTTGATTTAGATCTCATTAAACTAGACTTGATATAGTCATAACTATTATGACTAACCTAGTGGCATTGATTAGCTTGGATTATTGACCACCTCAAATTAGAACTAAGTCAACAAACATGGCCAGATAAGTGAGACCAGTGGAAGGGATATGTCATTAACTCGACAAGAATGCATTCGAGTCGAGTAGCTCCCAATTAAAAATCAGTCGGTCGTATCTGCCAAACTTACCTTAGACACCAAATTATTGAGCCAGAACCAATCGGATTAGCCTACAATCCAGACTCTAACCTCTGAGCCTAATTAGGTCATAGCTTGATCGATCACTCATGTGACTCGATCTTGACCCAGACTTAATCCTATTAGGCTGGTCAATTTAAGCATTGTTGATCCCATCTAACCAACTCTTGATTCGATTTGATCAACCGCTAGACCTAATTGAGCTACCCAAGCCCGAACCCAATTTTATGAACATGTCTTAGATCTAAAAATTCTCAATTTTAGACCTAATATGTTTCATAATCTTAATTCTTAATTAAGTTTAGGGTTCAAAAATAAAACATATAAATAAGATCCTAGGATTTCAGGATCTAGGATTTTGCAGAAAGTAAGTTTTCAATTTCTAATTAATGACGAACGCGCAGCACCCCTACACATCCATAAGAACACCCCATCGAATGGGAGGAGAGGGTCTTTAAGCCCTACTTTATTCTTATGATCAGACGGCTAAGGGGAACGCCTTAATTAGAAATATAACTAATCTACAAAAACTAATTAGATCTAAGCATATATCTCATATAAAAAAATAGATCTAATTAAATCATATTTTGTATATATCACATGTTCCATGAATGCATATTTTTTAGATCTAAATTATCTCATAATTATTTAAAAAAAAATTAAATTTAAATTTAATCTTATCAATTAAAATTTAATCTAGACCTATTTGCAGAACTATTCTATAACTTGTCTAAACATGCAACTATCATATCTCATATGAATAAATTAAATTTAATTTATTTTTTATTTTTAAATCTGATTATAACATTTATAATAGCAAAAAATAAAAAATAAATAGATCTAAAAATTATATTTAATTAAATAAAAGATATGATTATACTAGACTACACATAAAACAATTCTATACCTAGTCTAGTTATGTATCTCATACATATTAGATCTAGATTAATTAATTTTAATTTTATATTTTTCTAATTTTAGATCTAACACATCTCATGTGATATCTAAAATTATTAATTAATTAGATTAAATTATATCTAAATAAATTTTATAAGAACCTAGCTCTGATACCAGTTGAAGGGAAATCTTGATACCAGTTGAAGAAAAATCCTAATTTTTTGGGATCAGGTTCGTTCAAATCTGATCGGATCGAGAGGCATATTTCAAAATCGCCTCTTAGATCCTAATTAGATCTGACACTTTTCAGATCTAATTTTATGATATGATAAATAAAAAAATTAAATTAAATTAATTCTAAATTAATTTACCTTGATTCTGGGTAATCTGATTATCTGATGATGATCGTGCCGAATCCCTGAGGTTCTGGATCTAGCCATACAAGCGCCTAGCCTCTATCGGTATTCACTTGGGCTAGATCTAAATATCTTCTCCTTCTCTTTCTTTTCTCCAAAAATCAAATTTGGATCTAATTTGGAGAATGTTCAAAACTTCTTCTGAAGATCATCCGTCGTCTCTGCAGTAGTGCTGCCTTCTTTCTTTTTCGTCAGCCTTTTCTTGCCTAACTTGCACTAATCTAAAAGGCCCAACTTTCTTGGGCATGGAGAGGAGATAGAGGGCTAGATGGTAGTGTGGAGAAGGGAGAGGGGCAGCCTTGGGGCATGGCTTAGAGGAGGAGTCTCAAAAGTGGGCACAGATAGGGTTCTTTTATAGACTCTACTGCGCCATGCAGTGCTGCATCACCCCGACCAATCACGTTGTTTCGTGCAATTAGATCTAAATCTGATTGATGAAATGGCATTACCCAATCCAGTCAGATGAAAGACCCATAGATTCATCCTAAGGTGGTACCTAAGATTGATCAAAGTCTATAGGTGAGGGTCACCTAGTTTGAATCCAAGAAGCAATCTGGAGTTCCATCCGTATGGGACTCCAGCATCCTTATCCATGGGCACACACCATCCTAGGCGTGCACCCCCTTCTTTCCAATTTTCAGAGAGGGGACAAGCCCCTATCTTCTCTCCAATAAGTGCATGACACATGGGCAGATGTCCAAGGGTCAAAGGTCAACGTTTGACCAAGTCAAAGTATAAGAATTAGTAGGTGACGAAAAATGGCAGGTGTTGTCTCAAATTTATCTCATAAATTAAGATAATCCTTTTATGACTTGGACAAGCTCAGTGAGACTAGGTAAAGGTACCTGAGTGAGCACAAACTCATTTGGCTAAGTCGAGATAACTTTTATGATAGAAAAAGGAGAACGTTAGGCTCAATCGTGTGCTAGCATGATTTCCTTGAACCTAGTTGAATCTTATTCAAATCAATTAAATTGGATTAGTCCAATTGATGATATCTAGATCCAAACTCTTATTTGTGTGACCCAATTAGGTTTAGTTATGTATAATAATGGGATATGTCATGATCTCCATCATTGACAGCATCAAAACTTCTTTCGATGGATCAGAACTCTTCTGATTCAGACAACTTAGAATTATCGGTCATCTAAATCATTCTAATTGCTTCCAAAATCCATCAGTGATACCTAGCAGCATATGGTGGCAATCCATCAAAATTGAAAATGAACCTCTTGGTGTAGCTACTTGTGTGATTAAGTTCTTCTATCTTGAGCCCCGATCAGATTAGGGTTAAGGTGAACTCGTCAAACCCTAATTTCTCTCATATGATTTAATTATTTAATTCAAGTCCGATGTAAAAATCTTAATAGAAAATCTTTCTGTTATTTTACTCTCTGCCATGGCCATGGGCTTATGGACTTATTCTCATGTTCATCACAGGGCTACTCCTCATCCACTGAGGTAGATAGATTCCATCTTAGTGCAATCTAATTCTTATATTGAACATGCTATAGCCAACATATACCTCAGGATTTTGAATGGCTAGGAGATCAAGTCATGGTGTGGTCAAACTATAATACCCTCAAGGTGAACAACCGATGCACCTTAGGTCAAAGAACCAGACACACCACTGTAGCATTGAGTCAGTCATCGACGAGAAGGTAGACTTCCTTATGACTACTCGAGGTAGTCACGCTCAGTGCCCTCATTCTCTAATGAGTACCTATAATCTCACTCTGGTGTCTCTACACCGTAGACTTAAGACTCATCTACTACAAAGATGTGATTGTATACTAACCTTCCAGATCAATCACCATCCTCATGATGATCCTACGGTCACGAGCATTTTATGAGATAATAAATGAAAATTCATCTCTTAAATTTTTAACTCTTGAAAATATGAATTATCATTACTGTTGGGGATAAACCCTGCTTCCACCGAAGTCCAATCAGATGCTCAGCCGATAATGCAACTGGTAGTCATGAAAAAGCTTCAGCGGATGAGCCTTAGCCGAGCTCCTTGCGGACTCCTCAAGCAGTCGGGCTTCTATGGAAGTCGGACTTCTTGCGGACTCCTCCAGCGGTTGGACTTCTATGAAAGTTGAGCTCCTTGCGGACTCCTCTAGTGGCCAGGCTTCTATGGAATTCGGTCTCCTTGCAGACTCCTCCAGCAGTCGGGGTTCTACGAAAGTCGAGCTCCTTGCAGACTCCTCCAACGGTCGAGCTTCTATGGAAGCCAGACTTCTTACGAACTCCTCCAGTGGCTGGGCTTCTACGGAAGCCGAGCTCCTTGCGGACTCCTCTAGTGGTCGGGCTTCTATGAAAGTCGGACTCCTTGTGGACTCCTCCAGTGGTTGGGCTTTTACGAAAGTCGGTCTCCTTGCGGACTCCTCCAATGGTCGAACTTCTGCGGAAGTTGAGCTCCTTATGGACTCCTCCAGCGGTCGAGCTTCTACGGAAGCTAGACTCCTTGCGGACTCCTCCAGCGATCAGGCTTCTACGAAAGTCGAGCTCCTTGTGGACTCCTCCAGTGGCCGGGCTTCTATGAAAGCCAGACTCCTTACGGACTCTTCCAGTGGCCGGGCTTCTACGAAAGCTGGACTCCTTATAGACTCCTCCAGCAGCCGATCATCTATGGATGTCGGACTCCTTGCAGACTCCTCCAGTGGCTGGGCTTCTACGGAAGTCAGATTCCTTGTGGACTCCTCTAGCGGTCGAATTTTTCAGTGGCCGAACTTCTATGGAAGCCGAACTTCTTACAGACTGTCGACGGATTTCTACCGATGATCCCACTACATGACAATAATGATCGATATTTTTCAAGTCAATAATGATTGGCATTGATCAGGATAGTTACGACAATCATTAATCAAGACAGTTACAACAAGCTCCGCCTATAAAAAGGGACCCTCCATATATGCTTAGGCCAGGTTCAAAAAAACTCTTCTCTCCTCCTTGAAACTCTACTCAACTTCCTACTGAATACTCCATATCAGTTGGCTAGAGCTAACTTGACCATCGGAGGATCCTTTTGGAGCCACCCCCCATCGGCTCTAAATGAGACTTCCTTTTGCAGGTCACCGACAGCGACCTCATCCTCCTCTACTCCAGCTCGATCCGGTATCAACCAAATTCTGCACCAACAAATTTTGGTGCTAGAGGAAGGGCTCCTCTATTCTTGAGGTTCCCTCGATCTAAAAGGAGTGCTCAGCGATGATCTCTTTTCAGAGATCTCCCTCCCTCCTCTCCATAGTTCTTTCTTAAGAGAAGATGCCTCCTAAGAGAGCTTCGACCCGATGATCAACGTCCTCCATGGCCCGATCCCACTCAGATATGTCTGCTCCCACTCTAGCCCCGGCAACTCAGGTTTCATCTGTAGTTGCATGGATGTGGAGCAGTTCAACCTGCTCGTCCAGCAGATTCGTGGCCTCATGGAGGTGATGCAGGTGGTGCAGGCCAAACACCAGCAGGCCTCGGCATCGGCTCAACCGACATGGGATTCTCCAGAGCCCTATGGTGCAGGCCAAGAATGGCCGACTTGGGCTACCCAAACTCTGATCTCCGAAAGGGAGAAGTATAGGAGAGAAGGCCCCTACTCGGATCATGACTCGACCAAGGGGGAAATTTTGCACCCATCCTACTAGAAAACCTTAGAGATCAAAGACCGTGAAGATCTCTTGGATCAAAGGCTCTTAGAAATGACTCGACGGATTGAAGAACTCCATCACAATCCCTCCTCTCATGGTAATGATGTTTGTGCTGACCCTCTCTTTTCGCAGAAAATTATGTAGAAATTGGTCCCACCGAACCTCAAGCTTCCAAGATTGAGAGTTACGATGGGACCATCGATCCAGTCAACCACCTGGAAGCCTTCCGAATGATGATGTTGCTCCATGGTGCATCATATGCTATTTTGTGCCGGGCCTTTCCCTCGACCCTTAAGAGAGCCACCAGAAAATGGTACTCGGTGCTTAAGCCGAGTACCATCTTATTGTTTGATTGGATAAGCCAGGAGTTCATAGCCCACTTCATCAATAGTCGGCATCCACGCCAAAGTTTGGATTTCTTGATGAATGTCAAGCAAAAACAAGGAAAATCCATCCAAACTTATGTCACATGGTTTAACGCTGCGGCATTGGAGGTCCAGAACCTAAACCAGTCCGTTGCGATGGCCGCGCTCAAGGGTGGCCTTCAAAAGAACGACCTGCTATTCTTCCTGAAAAAGAAATATCCTAGGGATTTTGCTGACATGCTAGCTCGGGCTGAAGGTTATGCCCAGGCTGAGGAGGCCTTCAAGATCAAGGATGATGAAGCCGAAGAGCGGCAAGTCGGTGAGCCAGGTAAGCACGTAGAAGCAGGGAATCCGAGCAAAGTTTGGCCGCATTTCCGAACTCCTTCTAGGCGCAGGTGAGCTCAAACTCTCCTTCAGGCCTAGAGGTGGGGAAGCCCCGACGGAAGGACACACCAAGGTTCTTCCCAATGCTGAGGTTCTCCCCAATGCTGAGGTTCCCCCCAACAATAGTCCCCCCAAATTGGGAAGGTCCGTATGAAGTGGTGGAGGTCGTTCGATCCAGAACATATCGTCTGAAGGAGCTTGGAGGAATAATGCTTCCCCGACCTTGGAACTCAAAAAATCTACGGATATATTATCAGTAAACTGCCTTTAATAAGACTCCTTCGTTCAGCATTATTATTTTTTGGTGCAAGAATTATATGATGATAGGAGAGAAATGAGTGAAAGTGGTCTATTAGGAATAGGAGGAGAACCTCATCCTAACACGAGCAAAGTCGAAGACCTCATTCACTTTAGACGAGATGGGAGGAGAGGCCCTGACAACGGCCCTTGCATGCCCCCATAGACCCTTAGGAACAGAAGGAGAATCTCATCCTAATGTGAGCAATGTTGAAGATCTCGTTCACTTTAGACGAGATGGGGGGAGAGGCCCTGACAATGGCCCTTGCATGCCCCCACAGCCCATTAGAAATAGGAGGAGAACCTCATCCTGACACGAGCAAAGTCGAAGGACTCATTTACTTTAGACGAGATGGAGGGAGAGGCCCTGACAATGGCCCTTGCGTGCCCCCATAGCCCGTTAGGAATAGGAGGAGAACCTCATCCTAACGTGAGTAATGTGAAGGCCTCATTCACTTTAGATGAGATGGGGGGAGAGGCCCTGACAGTGGCCCTTACGTACCCTCACAGCCTATTAGAAATAGGATGAGAACCTTATCCTAACGTGAGCAAAGTCCAAGTCCAAGCTTCGAAGTCTATAGGAGATAGGATCTCCATCAACTTCGACTGCAAGATGAGATTTCCCTCGAGGTAACCTCTGGGGAAGGAGATATGATCCCCCAAACTTCAACTTCAATGGATGCGGGGCTCGAGAAAGGACTTCGACAATCGCCTGATTTGGTACTCCCTTCCTTCGAATTTCAAACTTGGGAGTGGAGGTACTATTGTTGGGGATAAACCCCGCTCCCACCGAAGTCCAATCAAATGCTCAGTTGATAATGCAATCGGTAGTCATGGGAAAGCTTCAGTGGATAAGCCTTAGCTGAGCTCTTTAGCGGTCGAGCTTCTTACGGACTCCTCCAGCGATCGGGTTTCTACGGAAGTCGAGCTCCTTACGGACTCCTCCAGTGGCCGAGCTTCTACGAAATCTAATCTCCTTACGGACTCCTCCAGCAGTCGGGCTTCTATGAAAGCTGAGCTCGTTATGGACTCCTCCAACGGTCGGGCTTCTATGGAAGTCGGGCTTCTATGGAAGCCGAGCTCCTTGTGGACTCCTCCAACAGTCGGGCTTCTATAGAAGTCGGACTCCTTACGTACTCCTCCAGTGGCCGGGCTTCTATGGAAGTTGGTCTCCTTGCGGACTCTTCTAGCAGTCGGGCTTCTATAGAAGCCGAGCTCCTTGCGGACTCCTCCAGTGGTTGGACTTCTACGAAAGCCGAACTCCTTGCGGACTTCTCCAGCGGTCGGGCTCTATGGAAGCCGAGCTCCTTGCAGACTCTTCCAGCGACCGAGCTTCTATGAAAGTCGGACTCCTTATGGACTCCTCCAGCGATAGATCTTCTACGGAAGTCAGACTCCTTGCGGACTCCTCTAGTGGCCAGGCTTCTATGAAAGCCATATTTCTTACGGACTCCTCCAGCGATCGAACTTCTCAGTGGTCGAACTTCTACGGAAGCCGAACTTCTTACAGACTATCGATGGATTCCTACCGACGATCCCACTACATGACAATAACTATCAACATTTATCAAGTCAATAACGATCGACATTTATCAAGTCAATAATGATCGACATTGATTAGGATAGTTATGACAATCATTAATCAAGGCAGTTACAACAATCTCTGCCTATAAAAAGGGACCCTCCAGATACGCTGAGGCCAGGTTCAAAGAAACTCTTCTCTCCTCCTTAAAACTCTATCGAACTCTCCACTGAGCACTCCATATCTATTGGTTAGAGCTAACTTGGCCATCGGAGGGTCCTGTCGGAGCCACCCCCCATTGGCTCCTAACGGGACTTCCTTTTGCAGGTCACCAGCGGCGACCTCATCCTCCTCCACTTCAGCTCGATCCGACGTCAACCAAATTCTGCACCAACAATTACCATTAACTCAAGGGATGTATCACAGACACTAAATATACTTATGTGATAGAAAATAATCCATTTTATTATTTATAGTCAAAATTATAATTTTGCCCTTAGAAGTGTATTATAAGTGTCAGCCAATTCTGGCTTCTAGAGCACATATATCTAACAGTTATGCACCTATTGCTTCTCTCTCTAATAGGCTGCACATACTTGGTGCTCTATCAAACTCTTCTTGATGGCTGCCTGAGCCTCTCTATGTGCCTCTCATGCCACACACACCACCTCATCGGCTCCACGGTACCTTGTCTTTTAAATAGAATGAGAATCCTCTTCTCAGTAGTTCATAGAAGTTCTAATAGAGCTCGTTCTCCTAATATGAGTCAAACATGTTCTTGATGGAGTCTTAAAATATTTTTCAACCATTACATCATGACCGTAACCCTTCATGGCCATTGGATCCTATCGTCCATGCGCAACTCCCATAAATTCCTTAGATTAATCATAATCTGAGTCCAAATAAAAAAAATTCCATTATGTTCTATTCACCTTAGTTAAGCCAGCTCGATCAAGGGTCGAGCTGGCTCGACTGCATCTCATCTGGACTCCTGCTGTCTATCTGTCTGATAGAGTCGACTTGACTGTGGTTTGAGCCGGTTTGATCTCAATCCAAGCTGGCTCGACCACGTATTAGAGCCGGCCCAACTGTTGTGCTAAAAATTGATTCTCTTCTTGCTGTGGGTCGAATTCAAGGCATCAAATTCTAACACCAATCACTTACATGGATGCAATACAGAGATGCAACTCTGAGAAATGGCTTGAGGCCAAGAAATAAAAAATGGAGTTCATGAAGGTCAATGATGTATAGACATTGGTTGATCTACTCGAAGGGGTAAAATCCATAGGATATAAGTGGGTCTTCAAAAAAAAAAGTGAGCATAGATGGGAAGATAGAGACCTATAAGGCCCATACTTTTGTCAAGGGTTATCATTAACATTATGGTATAGATTATAATGAGACATTTTATCCTATGGTAATGCTTAAGTCCATTCGATCATGCTCGTAGTAGTTGCCCATCTAGACTATGAAATCTGATAGATGAATGTAAAGATAGCTTTCCTAGATGGAGAGCTGGATGAAGTGGTGTATATGTATAATCTGAAGGATTCACATCCACAGATGAGTCTAAGGTGTGCAAGCTTCAAAGGTCCATTTATGGATTGAAGCAGGCATCTTGGAGTTGGAACATATGTTTTAATAGGATGATTAAAATGTATTGCTTCACTAAGAACAGAGAAAAGCCCTAAATATACAAGTGGGCCAATGGTCCAGCGGTTGTATTCCTAGTGTTGTATGTCGATGATATTTTTTTAATCAAGAATGATGTTCTTGCATTGCAAGGAATAAAAATCTGGCTATCATCACAGTTCTCTATGAAAAACTTGGGAGAAGCTTCCTATATCCTAGGGATGAAGATCTATAGAGATAGATCAAATAGGTTACTTCAGTTGTCCCAATCCATGTACATTTATACTATGCTGAAGAGGTTCTGCATAGAGAATTCCAAGAAGGGCTATCTATCGACAGGCCATGAAATTTCTCTCTTGAAGAGGGATTGTCCGACAACACCTCAAGAGAGAAAGCATATGAGTGGAATTTCATATGCTTCGATAGTGGGTTTTATCATGTACGCCATCATATGTATGCAATCAGATATGGCATACTCACTAGAAGTAGCAAGTAGATACCAATCTAATCTAGGAGAGAACCACTGAAAGGTTGTTAAAATTATTAGAAAATATGTTCCAAAGGCAATCGTCAACTTGTTGATGGTTGAGCTACCTTATAATTATAATTAATTTATTAATAAATAAAATAAATATTTTGATATTTTCATCATAGAGTCTACATCTTCTAGTGAACTTCATTATTGTGATGAAGTCCTTAGGACTATTTAGTTTCGATAAAGAAAGGATTTATCGATTAGTCCTTAAATAGTTCATGACCAAATGATATGCTATTAATTAGGACGATAGTGTTTATCTAGCATAGATAGTTCTATGTTATATAGGTTGATTGTCTTCTTAACCAAGGAGTGTAGAGAACTAGAATGGCATATAAGTGAGATGTAAGGGTACATCATCACTGAATGTGACCAACTCCAAAGCATTCTACTATCGAAAATTGCCCTAATGGGATATAGGTATAAGAGTTCCTTAGATCTAAGATCACCATAGTGGCTTGCAAGCAACTTACTATGCTTTGATATTGGACTAACTAAATTTTTGATTCAATAATGAAAGGTTTCTGGGCATTATCAAGTACTTGCAAAATCGATGAGTGATCAAGATGGGATTGACCACTTCAAGTGTTACAGAAGAATGCATCACTATATTTCAATATAGCATAATCTTAGCTAGGATAATCCATAAGATGGATTTGATGTGAGCTCAAAAGTGGCACTCCCAAGTCTTAAGAACATAAGAAGATAGGTCATGAGAAGATGAAAACAAGTCGGAGAGAAATCAACCAACATAATAAAGTTTAGAAATTGAGCTGGCTCACCCTAAGATTGAGCCGGCTAAGTTGGAAACTAGGCCAGTTCAGTCCAAGACTGGATCGGCTATGTCTCAAAGAAAAATCTAGATAGAAAGCAGCATTTTTGGACTATTAGCATGGTACACAACTGGGTCGACTCAGTCTCAGATTGAGCCAACCTAGTCGTAGGTTAGCCGGCTTAGTTTTTGCAGGTTTATTTTGTGTATGTGGATTCTTTGGATTTTGAAAAGTTTTTCTATGAGTTTGGAGCTTGGCCCTTTTATAATATATAAATACTAAAAATAGATCAAGATTGTAGATGATGCTGAATTCATTGAATAAAGCTCTTTTCTCTCGAAATACTCTTATGCTCTCTTTCTCTCTTTCTCTCTTTTCTCTTGAATCCATTATTTTGCTTGCATGTTGATCCTAAGAGACTATTCCTTGTTGCTTGGCTAATCACCAGCAGCCACACTGGTCCAAGAGAGGATAGTTTATCCCAATAATTAGTATTAGAGTAGTGTTGCATGGAAGGATGGAAGACACCTATGGTTACTACATTCAGGATATGTTGCATCAGGTTTTTTTCAAAATCTTCCTATTTCTTCATTGTTTGTCTTTTGATTAAGTTGGAGATTGGTTACATGGAGGGATGGTGATATAAATGGTTTAAAAGAGGATCTAGGGCATTTAGATCTTCTTTGAAGGATAGTGCTACTGGTGTGTGATCGAAGAAGGGTGTTAGGGATCTATTCTTAACTTGTTTGAAGTCATGAGATCAAGTGGATTCAAGATGGATTTTGAGAAGTTCAATGGCAAGGGGGACTTTACCCTATGGTAGCAAAGGGTAAAGGACTTGTTGGTTAAGCAGAGGATCTATAAAATCTTGATAAGAGAAAGGCTAGAAAAGATCAGTATTTAGGATTGGGAAGAGTTGGAGAAAATTACTTTCAGCATAATCCAGATGTGCTTAGCTGATTAGATTTTGTTCGAGGGTTGCATAAAGACTATGGCAAAGAGACTCTGAATGAGACTGGAGAACACATACATGGAGAAGAACATGACGAATAAGCTGTGGTTGAAGAAGCAATTGTATAGTCTGAGGATGCCCAAAGGTAGAGATCTTGTTGCACATATCCAAAGGTTCAATCAGATGCATTCTGAGGCGATGAGTTTGGATGTGAAGATCGATGAGGAGAATCAGGCGTTGCCACTATTATGTTCTCTTCTAGGTTCATATGATGGTCTCATAATAACTTTAGTTTATGAAAAGAAGATCCTAAACTATGAAGAGGTTGTTGGTGTGCTCAGATCAAATGAGCAAAGGGAGAAGATTTATAAGGAAGACACTAAGTCTGAGATCTTGACTATGAATGAAAGATAAGGAAGATCAAAGAACAAGGCAAGACGAAAATCTAAGGACAGGTCGAAGTCTTGGGATCAGAGGAAAATATTGAAATATTATAAATATCATCAGTCTGGACATCTGAGGAGAGATTGTCCCCTTTTAAGATCAAAAAAAGTGAAGACCAGTAAGGAAGATGATATAATTTTTGTTAGTAGTAAAGAAGATCTGTTAGTTACATCAGATGGTTCCATAGAGTGTGATACTATGTGGATATTGGATTTAGCATGCTCGCATCACTATACTTCTCATCGGGAGTAGTTTGCTACCTACTAATAGGTCGATGGTGGAAGTGTCAGCCTTAGAGTTGATCACCTATGCAAAGTAGCTGGAGTTGGCTCTATCAGGATGAGGATGTACGATAGCATTATTCGTACATTATCAAATCTCAGGCATGTACTGGAGTTGAAAAAGAATTTAATTTCTTTAGGCTACTTGGAGGAGCAGGATTATGCATTTAGTAGCTAGGCTGGGAGTGGATGTTTGAAAATTTTCAAGGAAGCTTTAGTGGTGATGAGAGGTAGAAGATTAAGCAACAATCTTTATAGAATGGAAGGCTCAGTAGTGAATGATAGTGCATAGGTGCTAGCCACGGATAGGAGGAGTAGATTTTATATCGACTATGGCACTATCGGATGGATTATATGAGTGACCGTAGGCTCACTGAACTTAGTAGAAGAGGTATGATCCCATTCCTGAAGAAGGAGAGCATAGATTTATGTGAGCCATGTATCTTTGGCAAATAGCATAGGATAAATTTTGCCAGAAGTACCAAGCATATTGAAGGAGTGCTGGATTTAGTGCACTTAGATAGGTGAGGACCAACTCCTATATTAGCTAGACATGGGGCACGATATTTTATCACTTTCATTGATGATTTCTCAAAGAAGGTGTTGGTTTATCTTATTAGCGAAAAATCAGGGGTGTTTGCCTAGTTCAAAGCCTGGAGAGCTGAAGTAAAGGAGTCAGGAAGATAGGTGAAGTGTCTGAGATACGATAATGGAGGAGAGTATCCGAGCCTAGAGTTCAAGAGGTACTGTGAGAAAAATGGCATCAAACACCATTACATGGTGAAGATGACTCTCCAATAGAATGGTGTTGTGAAGAGAATGAATCGGACATTGACTGAGAAAGCACGGAGTTTGAGACTGCAGACATCACTTCCAAAATTATTTTGGAATGATGCTTTAACTTTTTCATATTTTCTTGTGAATAGGTCCTCACAACGTAAGCTGAACGAATGCATTCTAGAGGAGTTCTAGAATGGAAAGAAGATGAAGCTTGGCTACCTGAAGGTCTTCGGTTGCCCAACCTATGTACATGTGGAGGCAACTGAGAGGAGCAAATTGGATCCAAAATCTTAAAAGATGGCATTCATAGGATATCCATAAGGAGTCAAGGGGTATCTGCTGTAAGACTCTCAGGCATAGAAGTCAGTGATCAATAGGGATATTATCTTTGATAAGAAGAGCATCTTGAGAAGGTATAGAATTGATGGAACTAGAGAGACAAAGGTGAACAGTAGTGGCCAGTCTGACATAGATGACATGCAGTCCAAATCTACGTATCGGAGTGTTCCTATTGAGGTGGAGTTAGGTAGGAGAAAAGATACTCAGATGAAAGACTGGCATGAAGTGCCAGCAGTTCAGATGGATGTGCAAGATCAGCCATAGACATCAGGTAGAGATGTGCCAATAAGAGTGGCTTTGCACAAACCCCAACGTACTATCAAGAGACCAGTTAGATATGGCATTGATGAGGTTATCTCCTATGTACTCATCATTGCTAATACAGATCCAAAAAATTATGCAGAGGCTATGGAAAGCGAGGATCATGATTCATGGATGTAGGCCATGATTGATGAGATGGAATCATTTGAAAAGAATCAGATATGGCAGCTGGTGGATCTTTCAGAAAGTGCTCAACCTATTGGCTCAAAGTGGGTGTTCATAAAGAAAGAGGCACCTTCAGAATAAGATGGAGTCAGATTCAAAGTAAGACTAGTAGCAAAGCAATACTCATAAAAGAAAGGGATTGACTATACAAAAATTTTCTCTCCTGTGATGCGTCATACATCTATTCGGAATTTACTATCACTGGTGGCATAGTACAACATGGAGTTGGAATAGATGGATGTGACGATGACCTTCTTTCATGGTACATTGGAGGAAAGGATCTACATAAAGCAGCCATATGATTTTATGGAGACTGGATAGGAAGAAAAGGTGTGTTTACTTAGAAGGTCTTTGTATGACTTGAAATAGTCTCCTTGTTAATGGTATCGAAGATTTGATAGTTTTGTTTTGAGCCTGGATTTCAGTAGATGTGAATATGATTGCTGTATCTACTTCAAGGATGTAGATGAGAAGGATGCTCTGTACCTGCTATTGTATGTAGATGATATGCTTATAGCCAGTAGAAGCATGGAAGCTGTGAAAAGGCTAAAAAGGTCATTATCATCTGAGTTTGAGATGAAGGATCTGAGTCCAGTTGAGAAAATCCTTGGAATAGAGATTTGCAGAGATAGGTACAAAAAAGTGCTTCATTTGTCATAAGAAATATATGTCCAGAATATTCTGAAGAGATTTGGGATGGAGAAGACCAAACCTGTAGAGATGCTATTACGGAGCCATATATCTCTCTCCAAGTTATAATGCCCCTAGTTAGAAGAGGAGAGAGAATACATGGAAAGAGTCCCATATACGAATGTTGTAGGCAGTGTGATGTACACTATGGTGTGCTGTAGATCAGATATAGCACATGTATTGAGCATGGTTAGTAGATACATGGCTAACCCTGGGAAGAAACATTGGAAAGCATTGAAATGGATATTGCGATATCTGCATAAAATAAGGAATTGTAGTTTGTTATTTGGTGGACAGCCAAAAGGATTTGAAGATGGAGGTTCGAGTCCTCTAGAAGGATTTGTAGATGTAAATTATGCAAAAGATCATGATACAAGGAGGTCTACTACTAGATACATCTTCTGCGTATATAATGGATCGGTGTCTTGGAGATCAATACTTCAGTCAATTACTGCCTTGTCTACCATAGAGGCTGAGTATATTGAAATTACAGAGGCTGCAAAGAAAGCCCTTTGGCTTAGGAGGCTGATTGTTGAGTTGGGTGTAGAGTAGAGCAAGGTTACAATGTTCAGTGATAGTCAGAGTGCTCTACTGTTGGCATAGAACCCAATCTATCATGTGCGCACAAAGCATATAGATGTGAGGTACCATGGGATCAGAAAGCTGGTGGAGGAAGGTGATGTGGAACTGATGAAAGTCCACACCAAGAAGAATCTATCTGATGCACTCAGGAAGGTACTTCCTAGAGACAGCTTTTAGATGTATGTGGTAAGAATGAATTTGCTGAGAAGAGATGAGTTCACAAGAACTTGGAAGCACCAAGGTCGAGAATGTGAGCTCAAAAGTTGCACTCCCAAGTCTTGGGAACATGAGAAGATAGGTGATGGAAAGATGAAAGCAAGCTGAAAGAAAAATCAGCCTAGGTAGTAAAGTTCAGAAACTGAGTCGGCTTATCCTAAGATTGAGTCGGCTAAGTTGGAAACTAGGCCAGCTCAGTCCAAGACTGTGTCGGCTATATCTCAGAAAAAATTTCAGATAGAAAGTAGCATTTTCGAGCTATTGGCATGGTACACAACTAGGTTGGCTCAGTCTTAGACTGAGCTAACCTAGTTGCAGGTTAGCTGACTCAGTCTGAAACTAGGCCAGCTCAGTTTTTGTAGGTTTGTTTTCTGTACGTTGGTTGTTTGGATTTTGGAGAGTTTTTCTATAAGCTTGGGGCTTGACCCATTTGTAAAGTATAAATACTGAAAATAGGTCAAGGTTGTACATGATGCTAAATTCATTGAATAAAGCTCTTTTCTTTCAGAATATTCTTGTGCTCTCTTTCTCTCTTTTCTCTTGAATCTATTATTTTGCTTCTGCATTGATCCTAGGAGATTGTTCATTGTTGCTTGGCTAATCACCAGCAGCTACGCTGGTATGAGAGAGGATAGTTTATCCCAATATTTGATATTTTGAAATATAATATGGATGGCCTAATCAGAGTTCACAATTAAACTTTGAGGTATCTTAGGAGCATTTTAATCAAGGGGATGAATTATATGAAAACTCTATCCACATGGGTTCTAAGGATGTTGCTCTACACATTCGACCTATCTGGCCATCAGGTACTATTGCTAGATGGTCACTTTGATTGGTATAAAAATTTATTTCCATGCTATTGGCTTAGGTTCAAACCTATGAGGTTACACACGTAAGTATTCTCTATCTAATCAGATGGTTGATTGATGATTAAGAATTGTTCTAGGGTTAAACATTCAATGCAATTAATGTTTAACCTAGTGCAAGTGTTGCAAAGGGATTGATTAGCAATTGAATTGCTAATTGGCTTAATTTGATTAAGCCAGAGGACTGAGATTAATTAAATATTATTTAATTAGATTTAGTTTGGGCTTGATTGGATTAAGTCTAATTGGTTTATTGGATAAGCCAATTGAATGGAAGAACGAGTCCTAATTTAATTAGGACTTATTTTAACCCAATCTCTAATTTGATTAGAAATTAAATTAAAATTAAATTAAATTTAATCTAATTTAATTAGGTTCTTAGCTAGACTAAGATCTATTCTAATTGGGTTAAATTATTTTTGATTTAATTTGGTAGAGATCAAGTCAAATTAGAAGTCTTAGTGTGACTATGACTTTTATCCTTACGCCACCTTAGTCCCAACACCCACCACACCCCTCTTTGGAAGTTTTGTGCATGGAAACTCTTCTCTCCAGGCCCTTCATGTGCGCCCCATCTCCTCCCTTCTTTCTTATATGGTATTTTTGTAGGAACCGATCTAGGGTTCTAGGATTAGCTTTTGAAACTTTTTCAAAATTGCAGCAGAAGAGGTGAATCAATCACATTAAATCATGAACAATACAGCATAGAACCCTAGATATAGGATCTTATTACATGATTAAGGCATGCTATTAAATCAAAAAATAAAATATCAAAAGAACTGTATATTAATCATATCAACAGTAGACTACCCTAGATTTGATCTAGACATGTAATAGGGAGATCAGATCACCCTTACCTTTGAATCTCGAGTTCTTTAACTTGCTGATCCAGGCATGAGATGGTTGTTCCAAGCTACACACATGTTCAACCTCTACAAGTTATCCACACAAGCCCTCGATTGCAGATTTGAAGATCGGTGCCTGAAAATCAGCATAGTATGCTGATACTATGCTGATCCATCTCCAATAGTCGATCTGGATCTTCTTTCCATCATGCTTGGACTCTACAACTATCTGAAGTTGAGGAAGATGATTCATGATGCTGAGATACCTCTCAAATATTCACAAAGATGGAGGAATAGGAGTACAAGAAAAAACCTAGAAGAAGACCTTCTTCTTCTTCTTTTTTCTCTCACCAAAGCATCTTGATTGGTGCCTTTACAAAATCCCAAGCCCTAGGCTTCTCTCTTAGATTTTTAACACCCTAAATAACCTCTCTCAAATGTGCAATCTATGAAAAATTAGATCAAACTTTATTTTATATAAGGAGATATAGAGGAATCCTTGACTACGTCAAATACCTAGTCAAGGGTTATCCAAATAGGGCAAGACATGGGGCGGAAGATCCTGAAACATTTTTAGGATCAGACAGTGGAAGACTTAAATAAATTAAATATTTATTTAAATAAATATGTAAACATCTAGATCTTAGATCTATTACATGATCAAGATATGATATTAAATCAAAAATTAAAAACATAAAGGAGAAGGAAAGGTTGATCACATCAACCTAAATCTACACTACATCAAATGCAGGTATGAAATCAATAGATCAAATCTATTACCTGTGTAAGTTAGATGTTCTAACTTACTGATTTGGGCTTGAGGATGAAGTCATGAGCCACACATGCATCCGGCCTCTAGGAGTCGTCCACACAAGCCTACGAACTCCAATCTGAAGTCCGATGCAGAAAATCAGCATAGCATGCTAGTACCATGCTGATCCTTCTTCGACAGTTGATCCGATGGTTTCTTCTTCAAAACATGGACTCTCCAAAATATGAAAAGAAAGAGGAGAGTTTTTTGATCTGAGACTCTCTCAGAAAAAACTTAAAAGGAGGAGAGATGAAGAATAAAACAATCCTAAAAGAAGATCTTCTTCTTCTTCTCTTTTCTCTCACCTAGACACCTAGTTTGGTCCCTACGGAACCCCTATGCCCAAGGACCCTCTTCATCTAATTTTTGTACAACCCAAACCTCTCTCAAATCTCTATATTTTATGAAAAATTCAAGCAAAAATTTATTTTAAATAATAAGTTATGGAAGAGCCTTGTCTAGGTCAAATTTCTAGATAAAGCAGGACCATATATGGCAAGTTGTTGGGGCGCCCAACACTTGGACACCCCCTCATCATCCCTTGCCTTGGACCACCACAAAAGAGCACACAAAAATCCTCTTTTTACCATGAAAATCATAAAAGAAATTAGGATGGTGTAGCACACAAGGGAAGAGTCAATGTTTGTGGGGATTCTATCATATAGAGTCCAATACTACAACAATTTTCCATCTATTGACATGGTCGATAACTAATTCTCAAATAAATAGGAGAGGAAGAGAAGGGCATGCATGAGAAGGCCTGGGGAGATGATTTTCCATGAAAAAAATTTAAAAAATAGGAGTGGGGAGGCATTGGGGCTATGGTGGCACAAGGAGGGAAGTCCTAGTCATACTAGGACTTCCAATTTGACTTGGCCAAACAAAATCTTTTAATCAAATTAAATAAGATTTATTTCAATCCAATTAGAATAGATCTTAGTCCAACCAATATCTTAATTAAATCAAATTAAATTTAATTTAATTTTAATTTAATTTTTAATTAAATTAGAGATTGGGTTGATATAAGTCACACTCTCACTAGGACTTTCAATTTGACTTAGTCCAACTTGATCTTTAGACCAAATAAAATTAGAATTTATTTAATATAATTAAAATAAATCTTAATTCAATTAAGAATCTAATTAAATTAGATTTAATTTTAATTTAATTTTTAATTAGATTAGAAATTGGGTTGACCCAAGTCCTAATTGAACTAGGACTAATTCTTTCTTGCACTTGGCTTATCCAATAAGCCAATTGAACTTGATCCAATCAAGCCCAAACTAAATATAATTAAATTATATTTAATTAAACATAATTTTAGTCCTTTAGCTTAATCAAATTAAGCTAAATAGCAATCAAATTGCTAAGCGATCCTCCTGCAGCACTTGCGCTAGGTTAAACATTAATCATATTGATCGTTTAATCCTAGAATGATTCTAAATCGCGGATCAACTATCCGATCGGATCATGAACTCTAATGTGTATGACCTCATTGGTCTAAACCTAAGCTAATAGTATAAAAATAGATTTCTATATCAATTGAAGTAACCATCTAGTAATGGTATCCAATGGCTGGATAGGTCGAATGTGTAGAACAACATCCTTAGAACCCATGCGGATAAAGTTTCTATATAATTCATCTCCTTGACCAAAATGCTCGTAGAACACCTTGGAGTTCAACTATCAACTCTGATTAGATTGTCCACGTTGTATTTCAAAATATCAAATCCATCTGATGGATTACCCTGGCCAAGGTTTTACAATATTGAAATACAGTGATACATTCTTCTCCAACTCTTGGAGTGGTCAATTCCATCTTGATCACACACCGACTTCGTAAGTACTTGACTGTGCCCAAAAGCCTTCCATTATTGAATTAGAAATTCAGTTAGTCTGCTATCAAAGTACAGTGAGTTGCTTGCAAGTCACTGAGGTGATCTTAGGTCTAAGAGATATTTATACCTATATCCCATCAGAGATATTTTTGACAGCAGAATGCTTTGGAGTTGGTCATGTTCAATTACGACGTATCCATATATCTCATCTGTATGCCATACCAGTATCTCCACACTCCTTGGTTAAGAGGACAACCAATCTATATGGCATACGTGACCTATGCCGGATAGATACTGTCGTCCTAATTTACAACTTATCATTTGGTCATGAACAAATTTAAGAACTAATCGATAAATTCTCTTTTTATCGAATCTAAATAGTCCTAAGGACTTCATCACAATAATGAAGTTCATTAGAAGATGAGTACTTTATGATAAAAAGATGCCAAAAATATTTTTTATTCATTAATGAATCAATTACAGATATAATGTAGCTCAACCGTCAATAGGCTAATGATTAGCTTTGGTACACATTTTCCAACAACTCCCACTTATCCTAAAGCCACTCGACACAGTATCTAATCTCCATCTTCGACTTATGATTATCGAACTTCTTTATCTCTAGGGTCTTAGTAAAGTGGTCGATCAAGTTCTCCTTTCCATCATTCTTCTGAAGGTCGACGTCACCTCGATCCACGATCTCCCAGACCAGGTGGAAGCAGCATAAAATGTGCTTCGTCTGTTGGTGTGCATTCGATTCTTTCGCCTGAGCAATGGCACCAGTGCTGTCGCAATAGAGCAGGATCGGACTATCAAGGAAAGATGCTACTCCAACCTTGATGATAAACTTTCTCAGCCACACAACTTTCTTTGCAGCATCTGATGCTGCCATGTACTCTGCTTTGCAAATAGAGTCTGCCGTAGTATGCTGCTTGAAACTCTTCCAACAAATGGCTCTACCATTTAGAGTAAAGATATATCCTGACACGCTTCTGCTATCATCATGGTCAGATTGAAAGCTGAAGTCTGTAAACCCCATAAGTTTCAAATCTGACTCGCCATAAACTAACCATTAGTTCTTAGTATTTCTCAAATACTTAAGTAAGGTTTTAACTACTTTCTAGTGATTTTCTTCAAAATTAGATTGGTATCTACTCACTACTCCTAGTGAGTATGCCACATCTGATCTTGTACATGTCATGGCGTACATGATAGATCCCACTATCGAAGCATATGGGACTCTACTCATACGCTCTCTCTCTTCAGGAGTTATCGGACAATCCTTCTTAGAGAGAGAAATTTCATGGCCTATTGGGAGATAGCTCTTTTTGGAATTCTTCATGCTGAACCTCTTTAGCATAATATCTCGTGGACTGGCCAAAACTCCTAAGCATCCTTTATCATCTTTTAGATTTCATCACTCCAGTTTATTTTTCTACTTCATTTCAGAGTGTTTTGAATATTTCAAATGAATTCGATTTATGATTTATCAGATAAATATATCCATACCTAGATAGATCATCTATAAAAATTATGAAATAAAAATATCTATCTCTAACACCTATGCTCATTGGTCCACATACATTGGTATGTATTAGACCTAAGAGCTTAGTAGCTCTTTCATCCTTTCCAATAAAAGGTGACTTGGTCATTTTTATAAGAAGACATGACTCATAGGTCGAAAGTGATTCATAATCACTGACTTCAAGGATTCCCTCTTAGGTCAACCTATGTATCCTGTTCTTGTTAATGTGACCTAGCCTATAGTGCCATAGGTAGATATCAGAGGCATTATCTAATCTAGGATATTTTCTAGAAGTGTACATTACACTCATAGGCTGTGATAAAATATAAATATTATTTTTTTATTATTCTTGCATTATTGTAACATCATTCATAATGATATCACAATAATCTCTCTTTATAGATAAATGATCACCATCCTTGGCCAAATGGCTAATAGAGACTATACTCATCAGAAAGGAAGGACAATAATAACATTCATTTAAAGAAATGATATTAGTATTGAGAATAAGTTAAACTATTCCCATAGCTAGAACTAAAACAGACTTCCATCTCCAACATTCAGGAATCTCTCATTATTCTCAAATCTTCTACTTATTTGAAGTTCTTGCAATGTATTACAAATATGGACTGGACTTTCGGTATCCAATACCCATATAGCGGTATCACAAATAGAAAAATTATAAGGTGTTATCATATAACATCCTTGATCAGTAACTACTTGCTCATCTCTCTTATTCAGCCTATTGGGGTCATAGGAATTACGATACTGAGGACATTTCTTCTTCCAATACCCCTGCTTCTTATAATAAAAGCACACTACCTAATCTAGGTTATTCTTGGACCTTATGTTTAAATTGGGCATATAGGTCCCAGCACGAACTACTTCGTGCTGCTGAACAACATTCAACTCCTGATACTTATTATCGAAGTTGGATCCCATAAGTTAATCACTATTTAACAGTGAATGGAATAACTATGGTTAGGGTTTAACTACATAAAGGAGAACCAAAAGCCTAATTAGTAATTGATTCATTAAACCTAAAGATTTGAACTTTAATCAAAAGGTTTCTTCCACTATTTTATTCGAACTAATAGCCTCTACCTTCAATTCAAGGAATTATCCTAATTCCTTAGTGGGTACTAGAATCCACATTGATTGCACACAAGACCAACTATGGTTGGTCAACTTATGTACATCTAAGAATAGGTTTATAATCAATTATTTTTCTAAATAATTTTTAGTAATTTAATTTTGACCCAGGTATCTTTTCAGTATACTAGGGCCTCCGCTGAAAGTTTCGGTTAGGTCCAACCATTAACATGATCATACTTGATCCATCTAACTAATGAATGACTAAGCCCAACTATGGTTGGTTAGCCTAACCACCATTTAGAGAGATGCGGCCAAAAAATCATATTATAAATGATAATTCCATTAGCGGATAAGCACTAGACCTATGGGCCTCCAATGATTATCCAACTAATGGACCCATTATCATTCACTTAATGAGAGGATATGATCTAGTTATCACCATAGCTATTTCATTTTAAGGATCTAATAATTTTAGAGAATTTAATTAATTTAATTTAGAGAAAAGATCAGATTAACTAGCTTGTTATGGTCCTCCCACTAGCTTCACCAAGTCAGCTTATGGGAGACCATTAATAGGCTACTCTAGGAGTAGCTAAATCAGTCACACTGATTTATCTAGCTGACATGGGTTAACTCAAATTGTCAAGTGATCAGATCAAAACTTAATCTCACCAAGAAGGCTAGGTAAGTGAGATCAGTAGGAGGGTCTGCCAAAGCTTGCCTTAGACACCATAAGAAATGGCCTGGTAAGTGGGCTGCCAATTAAAAACCACCGATCATATGTGCCAAACATACTTTAGACACCAACTAATTTAATTAGTCTTGATTAGATCAACCTAACTGGTTAACCTTAGACACTAACTGGTTAATTAGTTTTGATTAAATCAACCTAACAATTAGGGCTAGACCACTTAGCTAAGAATCAAGTCTATTTGATACTTGTTAAAGACATAGACTTGATAAACTACAACTATTGTAATTGATCTAGAGAATCCTTGACCAAATCTAAGACAACAATTGATTATATTTAGTCAATTCTCTAATTAAGTCCATTCTTTAATCTAACCTTAGGTCTAACATAATTAATGGACCTAATCCCTACTAACCCATTAACCTAATGTGTTATGATTCATGTCATAGGATCTTTAATTTACAATCCTAGAACCTAATCAAACAACTTCTTAATTCCTAATTAAGTTTTAGGCTGAGGGTTGGGGTTTGGCTTTTTGATCTAAAACTATTATAAATCTATTAAATCATAAAAAAAATTAGATAAAATTTAATAAATTTATGATTTAGAGCAGATCATCACAAACTAGGATAAGCTTTTCACTGTAAGGGTTAAACCTTACAGCAGGGTAACCTTATAGCGGTTTGTGAGATCTGAATTTCTAATTTTAGATTTAATAAATATATTATAAATCTAATCTAATCTAAGAAATAATCTAAATAAACTCAAAAAATTATATAACAAAAATATAGGCTCTAATACCAATTGAAGGAACTAGATCTAGGATTTCACGGGTAGATCTTGAAATTTTTTCAGAATCAGACAGCAGAAGACTTAAATAAATTAAATATTTATTTAAATAAATATGAAAATATCTAGATATTAGATCTATTATATGATCAAGACATGATATTAAATCAAAAATTAAAAACATAAAGGAGAAGGAAAGATTGATCATATCAACCTAGATCTATACTACATCTAATGCAGGTATGAAATCAATAGATCAGATCTATTACCTATGCAAGTTAGACATTCTAACTTACTAATTTGAGCCTAAGGATGAAGTCATGAGTTGCACATGCATCTAACCTCTAGGAGTCATTCACATGAGCCTACGAACTCTGATCTGAAGTCCGATGCAGAAAATCAAAACAGCATGCTAGTACCATGCCGATCCTTCTTCAACAGTCGATCTGATGCTTTCTTCTTTAAAATATGAACTCTCCAAATATAAAAAGGAAGAAAAAGGTTTTTTGATCTAAGACTCTTTTAGAGAAAACTCAAAAGAAGGAGGAGAGATGAAGAATAAAACAGTCCTAGAAGAAGACCCTCTTCTTGTTCTCTTTTCTCTCACCTAGACACCTAGTTTGGTGCCTATGGAACCCTCACGCCCAAGGACCCTCCTCATCTGATTTTTGCACACCCCAAACCACTCCCAATGATCTATACTCCATGAAAAATTTAAGTAAAAATTTATTTTAAATAATAGGTTATGGAAGAGCCTTGTCTAGGTTAAATTTCTAGACAAGGCAGGACCATATATGGCAAGTTGTTGGGGCAGCCAACACTTGGACGCCCCCTCCTCATCCCATGCCATGGACCACCACAAAAGAGCACACAAAAACCCTCTTCTTACCAAAGAAATCATAAAAGAAATCAGGGTAGGGCGGCACACAAGGGAAGAGTCAATGTTTGTTGGGATTCTATCATATAGAGTCCTATACCACAACAACTTTCCGTATATTGACTTGGTCCTTAGCTAATTCCCAAATAAATAGTATAGAAAGAGAAACACATGCATGAGAGGGCCTGGGGAGAGGATTTTCCATGAAAAAATCCTAAAGAATAGGAGTAGGGGGGCATTGGGGCTAATGTGGCGCAAGGAGGGAAGTCCTAGTCATACTAGGATTTTCAATTTGACTTGGTCAAACAAAATCTTTTAACCAAATTAAATTAGATTTATTTTAACCCAATTAGAATAGGTCTTAGTTCAACCTAGATCTTAATTAAATCAAAATAAATTTAATTTAATTTTAATTTAATTTTTAATTAAATTAGAGATTGGGTTGATACAAGTCCTAGTCTCACTAGGACTTCCAATTTGACTTGGTCAAACTTGATCTTTAGACCAAATAAAATTAGAATTTATTTAATCTAATTAAAATATATCTTAATCCAATTAAGAACCTAATTAAATCAGATCAAATTAGATTTAATTTTGATTTAATTTTTAATCAGATTTGAAATTGGGTTGACCTAAGTCCTAATTGAACTAGGACTAGTTCTTCCTTGCACTTGGCTTATCTAATAAGCCAATTGGACTTGATCTAATCAAGTCCAAACTAAATTTAGTTAAATTACATTTAATTAGACTTAGTTTTAGCACTCTAGATTTGTTGGTGTAAAATCTTGTCGATGCTGAATCGAGCTAGAGTTGAGGAAGATGTGGTCCAGTTGGTGACCTGCAAAATAAAGTCCCATCCAAAGTTGATGGTGGTGGCTCCAGCAGGACCCTTCGACAATCAAGTCAACTCTTCTAGCCAATAGAAATAGAGTGCTTAGAAAAAAATTTAGCAAAATTTTGGAAAGAAGAAGAGAGCTTAGAGAAAACGTATCTAGAGGGTTCCTTTTTATAGACGGAGCCTATAGTAGGTTGATAGTAATAGCCATAACCATCCGGTAGTAGGCTATTCAGGGTCACCTATAGCAGACTGATAGTGACAGCTATAACCATTCGGTAGCGGGCCACTCAGGGCCAATTGTAGCAGACTGATAGTGATAGCCATAACCATCCGATAATCGGCCGCTCGAGGTCACATGGAGTTCGTTATGGATAGAGGTGTTCGTTACCGTGATGCACCTATTCATCGAGATTTAATAGTTGAAGTTCGGAGAAAGCAGGCATTGGTTGGTGAAGAGCTTTGACATACATCAATTCTAGCGGTGTTTGGACTCCTAAAGAGAATACGGCTAGAGAAAATCATCCAAGAGGATTACTTCTTGAAATCTAGAAGTAATCTGCTAGAGGAATTTGGATGGAGTTCGTCTGATAGAG
The DNA here is from genome assembly GCA_006176705.1 of Cocos nucifera. Lineage (NCBI taxonomy): Eukaryota > Viridiplantae > Streptophyta > Magnoliopsida > Arecales > Arecaceae > Cocos > Cocos nucifera. The sequence goes on along the minus strand of QRFJ01006077.1, from coordinate 21,904 downwards.
AAGTCCAGAAGGAGTTCAACTGGTGGAAAAATCTGACTGAAGGAGAAGTTTGAAAGGAGTTTGGCTCCTGGAGGAATTTGACTAAAGGAGACGTCTGGAAGGAGTTCGACTCCTAGAGGAATCTGATTGAAAGAGAAGTTTGGAAGGAGTTTGACTCTTGGAGGAATTCGACTGAAGAAGAAGTCTGAAAGAAGTTTGGCTGCTAGAGGAATTCGATTGAAAGAGGAGTACAGAAGGAGTTCAGCTCCTGAAGGAATCCGATTGAAGAAGAAGTCTGGAAGGAGTTTGACTCTTGGACGAATTTGACTAAAGGAGAAGTACGAAAGGAAGGAGAAGCTTGGAAGAAGCTCGGCTCTTGGAAGAATGTAACTAAAGGAGAAGTCCAGAAGGAGTTTGGTTCCTAAAGAAATCCGATTGAAAGAAAAGTCTGGAAGGAGTTTGGCTCCTAAAGAAATTCGATTGAAGGAGGAGTCTAAAAGAAGATCGACTCCTGAAGGAAATCGACTGAAGGAGGAGTCCGAAAGAAGTTCAGCTCCTGGAGGAATCTGATTAAAGGAGGAGTCCAAAAGAAGTTTCGCTCCTGGAGAAATCCAACTAAAGAAGAAGTTCAAAAGGAGTTCAACCGTTGGAGGAGTCCGAGAGGAGCTTGACCACTGGAGGAGTTTGGCCGCTAGGAGAGTTCGATTGGGGTTTGACAGCTAGAGGAGTTCGGTTGGGGTTCGATCACTAGGGGGAGAATTTTTAATCAAAGCTCTTCCATGATTACTAGTTGTATTAGGCTAAGCATCAGACTAGATTTCGATCGGAGTGGGATTTATCTCCAATGATTAGTCCCCCTATGCTTGAGTTCGAAATTTAAAGGAAGGAAGTACAAAAAAGACAACTGCTGAAGTCCTTTTTCGGGCTCTGCACCTATTAAGATTGATGCTTGGGAGAGATCTTATCTCCTGTAGTCGAGGATGAAGAAGATCTTATCTCCTGTTGAGGTTGACGTTGATGCTTGTGGGAGATCTTATCTCCAGCTAAGATTGAAGGAGATCTTATCTCCTGTTGACGTCGAAGTTGAAGCTCGGAGAAGATCTTATCTTCAACCGAGGTTGAAGGAGATCTTATCTATTATTGACGTTGAAGTTGAAGCTCGGGGGAGATCTTATCTCCAGCCAAGGTTGATGAAGATTATTGGAGATAAACCCCGCTCCCACCGAAGTCTAGTTGGATGCTTAGCCGATAATGCAACCGATAGCTATGGAAGAGCTTCAGCGAACGGATCTTAGCCAAACTTTTTCAGCCGACCAAACTCCTCAGTAGTTGAGCTCCTTCCGAACTCCCTAGCGACCCAATTTTAGCCGAGTCCCTTCAACCGACCGAACTCCTTAGCTGTCGAACTTCTCAACAATCGAACTCCTCGTGGACTCCTCCAGCATCCGAGCTTCTATGGAAGCCAGACTCCTTGCGGACTCCTTCAGCGGATGGACTTCTATGGAAGCCGAACTCCTTACAGACTCCTCCAGCGATCGGGCTTCTACGCAAGCCGAACTTCTTGTGGACTCCTTCAGTGGTCGAACTCCTCAGTGGCCCAACTTCTACAAAAGCCGAACTTCTTGCAGACTGTTGATGGATTCCTGCAGGTGATCCCACTACTAAATGGTTACACTACAATAACGATCGGCATTTATCAAATTAATAACGATCGGCATTTATCAAGTCAATAACGATCGACATTTATCAGGATAGTTACCACAATCATTAATCAAGGCAGTTACAACAAGCTCCGTCTATAAAAAGGACCCTCTAGATATGCTTATGGGAGGTTCAAAAAAACTCTTCTCTCCTCCTTGAAACTCTACCGAACTCCCTACTGAGCGCTCCATATCTGTTGGCCAGAGCTAACTTGACCGTCGGAGGATCCTGTCAGAGCCACCCCCCACCGACTCCAAATGAGACTTTGTTTTGCAGATCACCAATGGCGACCTCATCCTCCTCCACTCCAGCTTGATCCGGCCTCAACCAAATTCTACACCAATAGATTTTGGCGCTAGAAGGAGGGCTCAATTGTTTCTCATCTTAAAGAAGTGTTCAGCAGTGATCCAGAGTTCTTTTCTAAGAGAAAATGCTTCCCAGGAGTGCTTCGACTCGATGATCGGCAGTCTTCGTGCTTGGTCCATCTGCTCCCGCTTCAGCCCCGGTAACCTAGGTTCCACCTGAAGCCACCATAGATGCGGAGTAGTTCAACCTACTGGTCTAGCAGGTTCGTGGCCTCACCGAGATGATGCAGGCTGTGCAGCCGTCCCAAGCGGTGACTCCACTAAAAAACCCACTATCGGAATGTCGGGAACTAGCCAAGGAAGAGTACTCGGGCTAGCATACCCATCGCCCTTAGAAAGGAGAAACAGAGAGCAGAAGTTCTCCACCAGGAGGTTTCACAAGAGGGCGGAATGAAGTTCGACTGCGATCATGACCTCCCCAGCGCAAGCGAGGTCGAACTCCCCCTCGAACTTATCATCAAGGAAGTTCTCCCGCAGAAGATATTACGGGAGGCGGAATGAAGTTTAGTCATGCTCACGACCTCCCCAGTGCAAGCGAGGCCGAACTCCCCCTCGAACTCATCATCAAGGAAGTTCTCCCCCAGGAGATTTCACAAGAGGGCGGAATGCCTCCCCAGCGCAAGCAAGGCTGAACTTCCCCTCGAACTCGTCATCAAGGAAGTTCTCTCGTAGAAGATTTCACGGGAGGCGGAATGAACTTCGACCGTGCTCACGACCTCCCCAGTGCAAGCAAGGCCGCCGAACTCATCCTCGAGCTCATCATCAAGGAAGCCCCAACAATGGGGCATGAAGTTCTCCCATAGGTTTCACAAGCCCGAACCCCTCGAGCTCGCCACCAAGGGAGCTCTGATAGAAGGGTGCGAAGAAGTCCTCCTCCAAAAAGGTTCTGCAGCTACGCCCCCCGCAACACTCCTCGAACTCAAATTCTTATGGAAGTTAAGAACCAGCTACCAAGACCAGAAGGACTATGATCTCCCCCAAACAAGCACGATCGAAGCAGTACTACCTCTACCATCGCGACCATGGCCACGACATTAAGGAATGCATTCAGCTCCAAGATGAAATTGAGGAGCTCATCAGAAAGGAACGGCTAGGTAAATTTCTTCGATGCCAGTCTGAAGCAGGAGAGATCGGCCAAGGGCACTACCATAGCCAAAAATGATAAGGAGGTCATCCGCCACACGGCGTCGTCAATGTTACCCCTGGGAGGAGCTTGGCACTTCGACGATTCATCATCTCCCAGCATCAAAGTCAAGAGAAGCTTGCTCCAAATTAAGAAGGCCAGCATGAGATAGAGGAGGTCGTCCGGCACAGGACTTACTGTCTAAGGAAACTTGGAGGGACAATGCCCCCATGACCCTGAAATGGAGATGTGCTGCCAGTAACTTTCCCTCGGTAAAATTCTTTCCTCTCAATAATATTGTTTCTAAAAACCATGTGATGATAGAAAAGAAGCAGTCTATAGTTGCCGTGTTAGAAATAGTAGGAGAACCTCGCCCTAACACGAGCAGGTCAAAGACCTTTAACCTCGACCGTAGGAGATAAGATCTCTCCTGAGCTTCAAAGAACCTCGTCCACAGCCCATTAGAAATAGGAGGAGAACCTCATCCTAATGTGAGCGAAGTCGAAGGCCTCATTCACCATAGACGAGATGGAGGGAGAGGCCCTGATAATGGCCCTTAGTGCCCCCACAGCCCATTAGGAACAAGAAGAGAATCTCATCCTAACACGAGCAAAGTCGAAAGCCTCGTTCACCATAACGAGATGGGGGAGAGGCCCTGACAATGGCCCTTATGTGCCCCCACAGCCATTAGGAATAGGAGAAGAACCTCGTCCTAATGCGAGCAAAGTCGAAGGCCTCATTTACCATAGACAAGATGGGGGGAGAGGCCCTGACAATGGCCCTTAGTGCCCTCACAGTTTGTTAGGAACAGGAGGAGAACCTCATCCTAACGCAAGCAAAGTCGAAGGCCTCGTTCACCATAGACGAGATGGGGGGAGAGGCCCTGACAATGGCCCTTATGTGCCCCCACAGCTCATTAAGAACAGGAGGAGAACCTCATCCTAACGCGAGCTAAGTCGAAGACCTCATTCACTTTAGATGAGATGGGGGGAGAGGCCCTCACAACAGCCCTTACATGCCCCCACAGCCCATTAGGAACAAGAGGAGAACCTTGTCCTAATGCGAGCAAAATTGAAGGCCTCGTTCACCATAGACGAGATGAAGGGAGAGGCCCTAACAACGGCCCTTATGTGCCTCCATTGCCCATTAGGAACAGGAGGAGAACCTCATCCTAATGCGAGCAAAGTCCAAGTCCGAGCTCCGAAGTCTACAGGAGATAGGATCTTCATCAACCTCAGCCGCAAGATGAGATCTCCCCTGAGGTAACCTCTGAGGCAGGAGATATGATCCCCCGAGCTTTGACTTCAACGGGTGCGGAGTCTAGGAAAGGACTTCGGTAGTCGTCTATTTTGGTACTCCCTTTGAATTTCAAACTCAAAAGTGGGAGGACTATTGTTGGGGATAAACCCCACTCCCACCGAAGTCCAGTTGGATGCTTAGTCAATAATGCAATAGATAGCCATGGAAGAGCTTCAGCAGACGGATCTTAGTCAAACTTTTTCAGCCGATCGAGCTCCTCAGCGGTTGAGCTCCTTCCGAACTCCCTAGCAACCTAGTTTTAGTCGAGTCCCTTCAACCGACCGAACTCCTTAGCTATCGAATTTCTCAACAGTCGAACTTTTTGCGGACTTCTCCAGCATCCAGGCTTCTACGAAAGTCAGACTCTTTATGGACTCCTTCAGTGGATGGGCTTCTACGGAAGTCGAGCTCCTTGCGGACTCCTCCAGCGGCTGGGCTTCTATGAAAGTCGAACTCCTTGCAGACTCCTCCAGCGATCGAACTCCTTAGTGGCTGAACTTCTATGAAAGCCAAACTTCTCACAAACTGTTGATGGATTCTTGTAGGCAATCCCACTACTAAATGGTTACACGATAATAACGATTAGCATTTATCAAATCAATAACGATCGACATTTATCAAGTCAATAACGATCGGCATTAGTCAGGACAGTTATGACAATCATTAATTAAGGCAGTTACAACAAGCTCTGTCTATAAAAAGGACCCTCCAGATATGCTTACGGGAGGTTCAAAAAAACTCTTCTCTCCTCCTTGAAACTCTATCGAACTCCCTACTAAGCACTCTATATCTGTTGGCCAAAGCTAACTTGATCGTCGGAGGGTCCTGTTGGAGACACCCCCCACCAACTCCAAATGGGACTTTGTTTTGCAGATCACCGATGGTGACTTCATCCTCCTCCACTCTAGCTCAATCCGGTGTCAATCAAATTTTTCACCAACAAAGATCTTATGTCCGATTGATGTTGAAGTTGAAGCACGACAGAGATCTTATCTCTAGCCGAGGTTGAAGGAGATCTTATCTCCTATTAACATTGAAGTTGAAGCATGGGGGAAATCTTATCTTCAGCTGAGGTTGATGGAGATCTTATCTCCTGTTGAGGTTGATGTTGAAGCATGGGAGAGATCTTATCTATAGTCGAGGTTGAAGGAGATCATATCTCTTATTGACATTGAAGTTGAAGCTTGGGGAAGATCTTATCTCTAGCCGAGGTTGAAGGAGATCTTATCTTCTGTTGATGTTGAAGTTGAAGCTTGGGGGAGATCTTATCTTCAGCCAAGGTTGAAGGAGATCTTATCTCCGATTAACGTTGAAGTTGAAGAACAGAGAAGATCTTATCTTCAGTCAAGGTTGAAGGAGATCTTATCTCCTGTTAACGTTGAAGTTGAAGCTCGGAGGAGATCTTATCTCCAGTCGAGGTTAAAAGAGATCTTATCTCCTGTTGATGTTGAAGTTGAAGCTTGGAGAAGATCTTATCTCCTACTATCGTCGGACACGTTAGAACCATTGTCAGGGCCTCTCTTCTCACCTCATCTAAAATGAATGAGGCCTTCAACTTTGCCCACATTAGGATGAGGTTCTCATCCTGTTCCTAATGGGCTATAAGGGCACATTAGGGCCATTGTATGGGCTTCTTTCCTCCTCCTGTCTTAAATAATCGAAGGTCTTCGACTTGTTCACATTAGGATGAGATTTTTCTTCTATTCCTAATGGGCTGTAGGAGAACATAAGAATCATTGTCAGGGCCTCTCCCCTCCTCCTATCTTAAATAATCGGAGATCTTTGACTTGCTCATGTTAGGATGAGGTTCTCCTACTATTCCTAATATGGCAATAGGGGTATAGATGGGCCATTGAATGGACCTCTCTCCTCCTTCTATCTTAGATAATCGAAGATCATCGACTTGCTCATGTTAGGACAAGGTTCTCCTCCTGTTTCTATCATGACAATAGGGGTATAGATGGACCGTTGAATGGGCCTCTTCCCTCCTATCTTAAATAATCAGATGTCTTCAACTTGCTCACATTAGGATGAGGTTCTTCTCCTATTTCTAACGAGCTGTAGGGGCACATAAGGACTATTGTCAGGGCCTCTCCCATCCTTCTATCTTAAATAACCAGAGGTCTTCAACTTTGCTCATGTTAGGATGAGGTTCTCCTCCTGTTCCTAACATGGCAATAGGGGCACAAATGGATCATTGAATGGGCCTCTCCCCTCCTATCTTAAATAACCAGAGGTCTTCGACTTGCTCATGTTAGGATGGGGTTCTCCTCCTATTTCTCATGGCAATAGGAGCACAGATGGGCCGTTGAATGGGCCTCTCTCCTCCTCCTTTTCTTAAATAACCAGAGGACTTCGACTTGCTCATGTTAGGATAAGGTTCTCCTCCTATTCCTAACGTGGTACTAGGAGCACGGATGGGCCATTGAATGGGCCTCTTCCCTCCTCTTGTCTTAAATAATCAGAGGTCTTCAACTTGCTCATGTTAGGATTAGGTTCTCTACCTGTTCCTAACATAGCACTAGGGATACGGATGGGTTGAATGGACCTCTCCTCTCCTCCTGTCTTAAATAATTGGAGGTCTTTAACTTGCTCATATTAGGATGAGGTTCTTCTCCTATTCCTAACATGGTAATAGAAACATAGATGGATCGTTAAATGGGCCTCTCTCCTTCTTCTGTCTCAAATAATCGGAGGTCTTCGACTTGCTCATGTTAGAACGAGGTTCTCCTCCTATTTCTAACATGGCCACTTTTGATTGTTTCTTTCCTATCATCACATAACTTTTGCACCAAGAAATAATAATATTGAAATGAAGGAGTTTTATTGAAGAAAAATTACTGGCAATACATTCTTAGATTTTTTGAATTTCGAGGTCGTAAGAGCGTTGTTCCTCTGAGTTTCTTTAGGCGATAAGTTTCGGACCAAACGACCTCCTTTATTTCACACAGACCTTTCCAATTTGGAGCAAGCTTTTCCTGACTTTAAGGCTGAGAGATGGTGGCTCATCGAAGCACTAAGTCCTCCAGAGATAGTGTTGATGATGTCGAGAGGTGGCTAATCTTCTTGTTGTTCCTTCCTCATTGGTGGTTCTGGCTATGGCAGCTTTCTTGGCCAATCTTCTGTTGCTTCAAGCCAACATCTGAGGAATCGATCCAGTTGGCCTCTCCTTATGAGCTCCTCGATCTCGTCTTGGAGCAGGATGAGAGCGCATCCTTTTAGGCCTTGACAGTTGCTCCTTGATCTCCATCAATACTTGCATTTTTCGAGCATCGAGGGGAGCATAGATGTGAAACCTTCTAGGGGGAGAACTTCTTCATGCCCTTCTATCGAGGTTTCTTTGATGATGAGTTCGAGAAGGAGTTTGGGCTCACTTATGCTCGGAGGGAGTCTGTGAGTGCAACCAAACTTTCATTTGGTCCTCCATCAGCTGTGGGCTTACTAGACTCGCTTGCCTGCCACTCTCCTATGATCTCCTCGTCCTTCAACTTGAAGGCTTCTTCCACTCGGACATATCCTTCAGCTCGAGCTAGTAGATCAGCAAAGTTCCTAGGGTACTTCTCTAGGGACAATAGAAAATCATTCTTCTAAAGACCGCCCTTGAGTGCGGCCATTGCAATAGACTGGTCTAGCTTTTGGATCTCTAATGCAGCAGCATTAAACTAGATGACACAAGCTTGGATAGATTTTCCCTTGTTCTGCTTCATATTCATCAGAAAATCCAAACCTCGGTACGGACGTTGGCTGCTGACGAAGCGAGCCGCAAACTAATGGCTTATCTGATCAAAGGAGAAGATCATACCTAGCCTCAATGTCGAGTACGAGTTTCTTACTACTTCCTTCAAGATAGATGGAAAAGCTTGGCATAAGATGGCATCTAGTGCGCCATGGAGCAACATCATGGTCCGTAAGGCCTTCAGATGATTGATCGAATTAGAGGTTCCATCATAGCTTTCAAATTGGGGGAGCTTGTGTTAGATATGTGTGGCCTAGAAGTCAAAATTAGCTAACACTTGTTATACACTTCTAAGGGCAAATATGTAATTTTGATTATAAATAATAAAATGAATTATTTTCTATCATAATGTGTATTTAGTGTTTGTGATACTTCCCTTGAGTTAATGGCAATGATAGTTCTTATTTTTAAGAGTTGAAAATTTAAGACATGAATTTTCATTATTAACTCATAAAATTCTCTTGACCGTAGGATCATCATGAGGATGGTGATTGATCCGGAAGGTTGGCATACAATCACATATTGATAGTAGATAAGTCTTGAGTCTATGGTGTAAAGATACTAGAGCGAGAGTATAGATACTCGTTAGAGAATGAGGGCACTGAGCATGACCACCTCGAGCAGTCTTTAGGAAGTCTACCTTCTCGCCAATGACTGGCTCGAAGCTGTAGTGGTGTGTCTAGTTCTTTGATCTGAGGTACATCGATAGTTCATCTTGAAGGTATTATAGTTTGATTACACCATGATTCGATCTTCTAGCCATTCAAAATCCTGAGGTGTATGTTGGCTATAGCATGTTCATTGTAGGAATTAGATTGCACTAATAGAAAATCTATCAATCTCGGTAGATGAGGAGTAGCCCTATGATGATAATGAGAATCAAGTCCATAAGCCCATGGCCATGGCAGAGTGAAATAATAGGAAGAGTTTCTATTAGAATTTTCATATTGGACTTGAATCAAATGATTAATCATATGATAGATGTTAGGATTTGACGAGATTATCTTAACGCTAATCCTATCGGGGCTCAAGATTGAAGAACTTAATCACATAGGTAACTGCACCAAGAGGTTCATTTTTAGTTTTGATGGGTTGCCACCATATGCTGCTAGATTTTACTAGTGGATTTTGTGAGCAATTAGAATGATTTAGATGATCAATCATACTAGTTGTTTGAATCTAAAAAGTTCTAATCCATTAAAAGGTATTTCGATGATGTTGATGATAGTGATCACGACATATCTCATTACCATATGGAATTGAACCTAACTGGATCACATAAATAATGGTTTTGATCTAGATATTATCAATTGGACTAACCTAATTCAATTGATTTGAATTAGCTTCAATTAGGTTCAAGAAAATCGTGCTAGCACATGATTGAGCCTAATGTTCTTCTTTAATTATCATTAAAGTTGTCTCGACTGAGCTAAATGTGTTTGGGCTCAATCAGGTATCTTTACTTGGTTAGTCTAGAGCTTGTCTAGGTCAAAAAAGAATTATCTTAATTTATGAGATAAATTTGAGACAACACCGGCCATTTTCCATCACGTACTAAATACTATTCCAAACATTTGGTCAAACGTTGACCTTCGACACTTAGACATCTACCCATTGTCAAGCCATCAAAGGAGAGATTTCTTGGATCAGTCCACCTACTAAAAACTAGATGGTTAAGGGTCGCATGACTAGGGAGGTGTGCGCCCATGGATAAAGCATCTGGAAGTCCCATACAGATGGGACTCCAGTTACTTCGGGGTTTCTACCTAGGTGGCACCAAAGACTTATCTTTGACCAGTCTTGGCGCCATCTAAGGATGATTTAGAGGGGCTCTTATCTGATTAGATCAAATGATGTCATTCCACCAATTAGATTTAGATCTGATTGCTCAAAAAGCCGTAATTGATCGGAATGATGTGGCACTACATGGCATAATAGGATCTATAGAAACCCTATCTGCGCCAAGATCTAAAAGAGTTTGACCCATTGCCCATGCCTCAAGACTACCCCTCTCTCTCCTCCATGTCATCTTTAGGTCTTCTCTCTCCTACCCATGCTCAAGAATTTTTGGGCTTTAGTTTGGTCTGATCCAAGCAAGAGAAAGGCTACTGGAAAAGGAAGAAGGCAGCACTACTGCAAGAGACAACTCGGATCTTCAAAAGAAGTTTTGAAGATCTTCAAAATCAGATCCAGATCTGATTTTTGGAGAGGTGATAAAGAAGGAGAAGATCTCTAGGTCCTACCCAAGTAGATACTGGTAGAGGCCAGGCACTTGCGTGGCTAGATCTAGAACCTCAGACAGACATCAAGATCATCATAGGATAATCAAATTACCCTCAACAAGGTAAGTTAAATAAGATTTAATTTATTCTTTATTTTATTTTTTTATTAGATAAATAATATCAAATTTGAAAAGTCTCTGATCTAATCTAGATCCATGAGAAAATTTTTAAAATATCTCTCTTGATCTAATCAGATCTGAATGAACCTGATCCAAAAAACTAGGTTTTCCCTTCAACTGATATCAGAGCCAAGTTGCATTCTATTAGGTCTGATTCTATTTATTTTGATCTAATAATTAGGTAGTTTTAGATGTCACATGAGATGTGATTAGATTTAAAATCAAAAAAATTAAAGATTAAATAATTTAGATCTAAGTTGTACAAGATGCATGACAAGTTGTAGAATAGAATTGTTCTATGTATAGTCTTGCATGATCATAATTTAATTTGATTAGTTATAATTTTTAGATCTATTTATTTACTATTTTTTAATATTATAAATATTATAATAAGATCTAAAAAATAGAAAATAAAGTTATTTATCAATTTAAATTTAATTTTTTAAATAATTATGAGATAATTTAGATCTAAAAACATGCATGATGTGATACATGAAGATGTATGCAAAACATGTTTCAAGTTAGATCAATTTACATATGAGATATATAATATAGATCTAACTTGTTTTGTAGTTTTCATATTTTTGATTAAGGCATTCTCCTCATCCGTCCGATCATAAGAACAATGTAGGGCTTGAATGCCCTCTCCTCCCACTCGATGGGATGTTCTAATGATGTGTAGAGATGCTGCGCATTCATCCTTAATCAGAAAACTAAAACTTATTTTCTGCAAAACCCTGGATCCTAAAATCCTAGGATTTTATTTATATATTTTGTTTGTGAACCCTAAACTTAATTAAGAATTAAGATTATGAAACATGTTAAGTCTAAAAATTGGGAATTTTCAGATTTAAGATATATTCATAAAATTGGGTTCGGACTTGGGTAGCTCAATTAGGTCTAGCGGTTGATCAAACCGAATCAAGAGTTGGTTAGATGGGATCAAGAGTGCTTAAATTGACCAGTCTAATAGAATTAAGTCTGGGTCAAGATCGAAGCACATAAGTAATTGATCAAGCTAAGACCTAATTAGGCTCAGTGGTTAGAGTCTAGATTGTAGGCTAACCTAACTAGTTCTAGCTCAACAATTTGGTATCTAAGATAAGTTTGGAAGATACGACCAACTAATTTTTAATTGGGAACTACTCGACTCAAATGCATTCTTGTCGACTTAATGGCATATCCTTTCCACCGGTCTCACTTACCTGACCATATTTGTCGATCCAGTCCTGATCTAAGGTGGTTAACATTCCGAGCTAACCCATGCCACTAGGTTAGTCATAATTGTTATGACTATTGTAAGTCAAGTTTAAATCTCCCTAAATCAAATCTCCCTAAGAAAAGATTAAGTCTGAGGTCTTCCACCATTGTAAATATGCGGGCCCTTCCTAGGATTGATTATTCTCGGCTGGTCATAGTGCTTCTGTTGCATCAAAAAGACATTACCATATCTATTGGGCATTGGATGCTATGGGCTGGAGGATAAATCGGGCTTAATATTTTAGATATGGTGAGAGATCCAATTAGGAATCCAATCTATGCAAATGATGGGTCTGACTTAACTAAGGAGTGGATCAATATTTCGAACATGGTGAGATTCATGAATTAGAGATCAAGTTTGGGTGCACCATAATTAGAAAATCATTGAACAAGTGTTATCCACTCATTGGCTAACCCATCACCAATAACTGTTAGATGAGGTGATGAGTCAGCTGGTAGGACTGCATCACCCATTAGAAATCTATAATCATGAAGATTTTCATATCTCTATGGAGGGAGTGTAGGGATCCGAGGAAATAGTGAGAGCTAATGTATTTAAAAATTAAACTTCTAAATAAGTTGTTCAAGTCTTAATTATAATATCTAACTAGAAACTTTGACTCTCTACAGGAATTGCAAAATGTCTGTATCCAACCCACTAGCACGTATCCTGGACACCCATAGACTGATCAGACCCAATTACAAGGATTGGCTTCAAAATTTTAAAATCATTTTGGGTTCTGAGAAGTTAACTCATGCATTAGACCAGGATCCCCCCACCTTACTAGCTCATCCATCCGCTGAACAGAGAGCGTCTATTGATAAGTGGATGGATGAAGATAGCAAGACCAGATACTACATATTGGGCTCAATGTCTAATGAACTTCAGCACCAACATGAGGATATTAGGATTGCCCACCAAATATTGGCTCACCTATAAGAGATGTTTGGTGAACAGAGTCACTCAGCCAAATATCAGATCACTAAATGACTATTCAAGGCTAAAATGCATGTTGGGCAGTCAGTCCAAGATCATTGTTCGATGATGATCAAGGACTTGAAAGAGCTTGAGAAGCTCGAAGTGAAGTTGGACCTGAATTTACAGAATGATATAATTCTGCAATCCTTAACTGATGCATATGGGTAGTTCATCATGAGCTACCATATGCATAAACTTCAAAATACTCTGACCGAACTTATGAACATGCTGGTTACTAATGAGATTTCAATGAAAGATTCTATAGGTTTAGTATTTGCTATGGAACGGACTTCTTCCAAGAGAAAGTCTTTTGGAAAGAAGAAGAAGTCTATGAAATGGCAGAAGATAGAAGAACAAAAGAAAAAGAAGGCAGAGCTGAAAAGGAAGGTCGCTGACAAAGGAAAATATTTCCATTGTAACACTGACGGCCACTGGAAGTGAAATTTCCCTACATACCTGGCCACCCTGAAGAATAAGGAGGTAGGTCCTTTTGGAGGTATGCTCGTTATTGAATCTAACCTTACGATTTCTTCTACATCCAATTGGATGCTTGACTCTAGTTCTAGTGCTCATTTGTGCACTTCCATGCAAGGTCTTGAGGATAGCAGGAGGCTGAGGGATGGTGAGATAATCCTATGCATTGAAAATAGAGCAAGGATTATTACTGTGGCCGTAGGAACCTACCCTCTTCGACTACCATCTGGTTTAGATTTAGTACTTAGGGATTGTTATTATCTGCCTGTAGCAAGCAGGAATTTAATTTCTGTGTCATGTTTTGCACAAGAAGGCTATGTAATTAGTTTTCTTAAGGACCATTGTAACATTCTTTATGAAAGAAATAAAATTGCAAGTGATTTTCTTATTAATGATCTTTACCAGTTACATATTGATATATCTATTTTTAATATCAAACAAAATGTGAATGCCATAAAATCAAAATGATCCAAAGATAGTCCAAACGATAGGTATCTATGGCACCTTATAATATGTCATATAGCAAAAGATAGGGTTAACAATTTGGAAAAAATTAGGCTATTGAGTCCATTGACTTCCGAGTCATATCCAATTTGTGAATCATATCTTCATGACAAAATGACTAAACTTTCTTTTGTAGGACATGGGGAAAGGGCCATAGATTTACTTGCCCTAGTACATATTGATGTGTGCGGCCCATTTGATGTGCCAACTAGAGGCAATTTTGTCTACTTCATAACCTTCATCGATGATTTATTTTGATATGGATATGTATATCTTATGAGACATAAGTCTAAAGCCTTTGAAAAGTTTAAAGAATTCAGACATGAAGTAGAAAAGCAAGCTAAAAAATCCATTAAGATTCTTTGATCAGATCGAGGAGGTGAATACCTTAGTTGGAAATTTTTGGACTATCTCAAGCAGAATAGCATAGTCTCTCAATGGACTCCATCTGGAACACCTCAACTCAATGAGATTTCTAAATGGAGGAATCGGACTCTATTAGATATAGTCCGATTCATGATGAGCTTCATAGACCTTCCTGATTTTCTTTGCGGATATAGTTTATAAACTTCTATATATATTTACTGAATAGGGTTCCTTCTAAAACCATTTCTACCACACCTTATGAGATATAACATGATAAGAAATCAAGTCTGAGTCATCTCAGAATTTGGGATTGTCCGACTCATGTCAAAAGACAACAAATGGATAAGTTAGACTATAGGTCCTTTAGAGCTTGATTCATAGGATATCCTAAAGAGCCATTAGAATATTATTTCTACATTCCAGAAGATCACAATGTGATTGTGAGTCGACATGCCATCTTTCTTGAAAAATAGTTTATTCAAGATGGTGGCATTAGAAAGTAGATTAAGCTAGAAGAGAAAGTCTTCCAAGAGCAAAGAGCTAAGGACCCTTTCAATCCAAATCAGGTTGAGCCAATACAATCACTATCTCCTCCACCTCAAAGATCCAAAAGAATTTTCCATGGCCTCGAGAGGTACTTAGGTACTATTTTGGAGAAAGTAGAGAAAATATTCCTCGTAGCTAATGGAGTTCATGTTGATGATCCCAAAACCTATAATGAGGCGATATCAAATATCGACTTTGAGGAACGGTTAGAGGCAATGAAGTCAGAAATTGACTCGATGCACTCAAACCAAGTCTGGACCTTAGTAGATCCACCAGAAGGTATAGTACCTATTGGGTGTAAATGAATCTACAAGAGAAAGATTGGTGTAGATGAAAATGTAGAGACACTCAAAGCTAGGTTAGTGGCAAAAGGTTACAGTCAGCACGAAGGCATTGACTATCAGGATACCTTTTCGTCAATAGCCATGCTTAAATCCATTCGCACATTGCTTGCTATTGCAGTCTATTTCGATTATGAAATATGGCAAATAACGTGAAAATGATATTCTTAAATGGATATCTTAAAGAAGATATCTATATGGAATAGCTGTTGGATTTCACATCCAGTGATACCGATCACAAAGTATGCAAGCTACAAAGGTCCATATATAGACTTAAGCAAGCATCTCGGAGTTAGAATACTCATTTTAATGATGTGATCAAATTATTTGGTTTCATCAAAAATGAAGAGGAACCATGTATTTTCAGAAAGGTCAGTGAAAGCGCTACTGTCTTCCTTGTACTATATGTGGATGTTATCCTCGTTATTGAGAATGATATTCCCATATTGACCATAGTTAAAATATGTTTATCTAAAGAATTCTCCATGAAAGACCTAGGAGAAGCATCCTTCATTCTTGAAATCAAAGTCTATAAAGATAGACCAAATAGGATGCTAGGTCTTTCACAAAAGATGTACATAGAGGAAGTGCTAAAGAGGTTTAGCATGGAAAACTCCAAGAGGGGATTGGTACCCTTCAAACATGGCATTCATCTCTCCAAAAAAATATGTTCCAACACACCAGAGGAGATTGAACGCATGAGCAAGATCCCTTATGCTTCTGCAATAGGGAGCCTCATGTATGCTATGTTATGTACACGACTTGATATAGCCCATGCTGTGAGTGTCACAAGCAGATATCAGTCAAATTCATGAGAAGAATACTAGACTTCTGCGAAATATATCCTTAAGTACTTAAGAAGAACTAAGGATATGTTCTTGGTTTTTGGTAATGGAGAACTCAAAGTCCAAGGGTATACAGACTCGGATTTTATGTTCGATATAGATGATCAAAAGTCGACATCTGTGAATCTATTTGTGTGTAATGGTGGTGCTGTTAGTTGGAAGAGTTCCAAATAAACAGTAATAGCAGATTCCACCATGGAAGTAGAATACATCGCTGCATCAGAAGCTACGAAGGAGGCATTCTGGTACAAGAAGTTCACCATAGAGATCGAAGTGATGCCATCAGATGCCATTCCTCTGTACTGCGACAATAATGGCTCCATAGCCCTTGCTAAGGAGTTGAGGTCTCACCAGAAATCCAAACATATCAAGCGGCAATACCACCTCATCCGTGATTACCTCAAAAAAGGAAACGTTGAGGTCAAGAGAGTCGACTCCACACGACAGACCCACTTACAAATCAGTTGGACTAGTAGAAGATCGAAGCCCATCTTGAGAATATGGGACATAGATTTATAGCCAATTAGCTTTAGATCAAGTGGGAGTTTATTAGATATGTGTGTCCTAGAAGCTAGAATTGACTGACACTTGTTATACACTTCTAAGGGCAAAATTATTATTTTGACTATAAATGTTGTAGTCCATAATATTTTAGACATCACCTATATCTGATATCATATTGTAAACCCAGGATATCGCTCGAACGCCAATCATCCTTGACATCACAAGCATTGATATTATGTTGTGGAAGCTCTTGATCTCTAGCACGGACCTGAAGGAATCAATGAAGTTCACTATGGGCAGCAAACCACCAATCCTCCACTTGGATCTATGATGGTGCACCTCCCTCCTTAGGCTTGAGGGAGACACCCCCTTTTCTAGGACTTCTTCAAGAACCTAGGGCGGCAACTCTAGAGAGAAGAGAAGAAAAGAGTTGAGGGGGAAATGATCTGTATTCCACACTCTATAAAATCGTAATATAATCTATGTATTTATACATAGCCATTAGGCCCGACCAAAAAACTCCCTAGCTAACCCAATACATGAAAACACTCACTTAGCCCATGTACACCTATGTCTTCCGTGCTCTCATCCTCTGGATCTAGACCCGATCCATACATGAATTAGCCATCTTATGATCTCTCAAATCAGGCCTTAAGACCCCTAGGATCAACCCAAATCTTAGCCCAAAATAGACCCTTGTGTAACTTTGCCCATGCACTGAGCCGGCTCAGTCTCAGCACTAAGCTGGCGAAGTTTCACTGGGTTGGCTCAGTCTGAAATTGAGCTGGCTTGATCCTATGTCATGCCAGCAGTTTCGAATGCGCAGCTCTCCATTTTTCTTGTGCTTTGAGACTTAGCCAACCCAATTTTGGACTGAGCGGACTAACCTGCAGAAAATTCTTTTCCTATAGTCTTGATTCTTCGACTTTGGTTTCTTGCTCACCTTGTATCCTAGGTCTATGAAGCCCCAACCAAGCCCCTGGAATCTTCGGAGCCAACATCCTGACTCCTCTCATGGCCTCCCAAGGCTTGCGAGCACCACAAATCCTCATAATCTCCATCTTGGTACCCTAAGCCTTAGCAAACCCCTCGGCAATGACCTCCTGCATGATCCCGCTGTCCCTACACACTTGACAGTTCCTATGCAAACATCACCTCTGCTAATCCTCTTTAGTTGTTGTGCACCCTTGAGGCCTTTGGGATGACCACCTACACCGCTGATGACCTATGCTTGCTTCTTGGCACCACACTGAAATTGTAGGATCCCATCTGCTTAGCAGCTGCATCACTTTCTCTGAACATTTGTGGAGAACCTATAGCATTTCTGCACCAGCACATGCTATACCATCTGACACGATCTCCTCAGAACTATGCCTGTCCATCTGTACACGCTGCTCCACCTAGAACTGTGCATCACTGATGCTCTGAACTCATGTCAAATTTAGTCTCCAATTGTGAAGCCACCACTATAGAGCTCCACCTATATCCAAAGTCCACCTGATGCCATAGAAGCCGACTCTATGATCGAGTCCCTCGAGGCCAACCATCCAATGCTGCACTGCTGGGTCTGCCGCTGTACCTCGAACACCGTCGCTGCCCCTTTGAACCCTCTGCACTCTACGGCCCTCTTCAAAGCCATCTCAGATCCTCCGCAACCCGCGAGCATCTTCGAAACCCAAGAGCTCATCCAACTCTTCTAAATCCAGTGATTGAACCCTAGAAAATTTCACCCTTGTCCTTCTCTTATACCCCTACACCAACCATCGCTTCAGTTGCAACCGAAGAACCATCCTCCATCTGAACCATGACTCTCCTTGGTGCTCCTGTAGAAGAAACCTGATCCATGATACTTCTGACTACCTAAGACCTCTTGGCGCTCTCTAAGATCTTCTGACTTTTCCTAAGACCTGCACCCAGTTTCTTTAAGATACCACTGACACTTTCTACTGAGATATACTCCTTGACTGCTGCACCACCGAGCCTCTCTCAGCATCGTGCCTCTAGGGTAGCACTCTTGTAGCACTCCAATGCTCCCTGACTCATCTCTATGCCGCTCTATAGCCATCCAGCCCTAACTTGCTACATCTCCATGTATCATCCATCTCCATCACTCGCAAGGCTTCATAAATCCATGCTCTGGTTGAACCACTGAATACATCTCCGACTACTTTCCTACCTTTCAGACACCGATGGACGTATAGTGGCTTCTTCAGCCTTCCTTCGATCATTATCCCTTGAAAAACCTCTCTTCAATAGCCCTACACTGCCCATCTTCCTAGGAAACCCTAATGCTCTCCGTTGAGGTACCTTCCTTGGCTGCTGCATCGTTGAGCCTTTCTCAGTCCTGCATCTTCAGAAAAGCACTACTGCAGCACTCCAGTACTCCCTGTCTGTTACATAACTGTCATACACCCTGGCCTTTCCACCAAGATCGATCAGCAAATCATGCACCAACTTCTTTCATCCCAAAAAAATCTCTTCCCGTTAATCTTCTCAACCTCCACCTTCAACTTGCTACTCCTGGTTGGCCAAACCACAGCAACAATAAGGTAGATGTGAGACATACCATGAAATTCTTGTGCAAATTTCTGATTTCACCTTGTATGACTTCTCCTTCGCTTTCATGCACCATCAGGCTCTGAAATCTAGCTCTTTCCATGCACCATTAGGCTCTGAAACTTGGCTCTGATACCATGTTGTAGTCCATAATGTTTCAGGCATCACATAGCTCTGATACCATATTATAGACCCATAATATCTCTCGAACACCAATCATCCTTGACAATGCAAGCACCGATATCATGTTGCGGAAGCTCTTGATCTCTAGCATGGATCTGAAGGAACCGGTGACGTTCTCTATAGGCAGCAAATCACCGATTCTCCACCTAGATCTGTGATGGGGCACCTCCCTCCTTAGGCTTAAGGGAGATGCCCCCTTTTCTAGGGCTTCTTCAAGAACCTAGGATGGCAACTCTAGAGAGAAGAGAAGAAGAGAGTTGAGGGAGAAAAGATCTGTATTCCACACTCTATAAAATCCTAATACAATCTATGTATTTATACATAGCCATTAGGTCCGACCAAAAAACTCTCCGGCTAACCCAATACATGAAAGCACTCACCAAGTCCATGTAAACCCATGTCTCCCATGCTCTCATCCTTTGGATCTAGATCCGACCCATACATGAATTAGCCACCTTAAGATCTCTCAAACCAAGCCTAAAGATCCCAAGGATCAATTTGGATCCTAGCCCAAAACAGACCCTCGCGTAACTCTATCTACGCACCGAGCTAGCTTAGTCTCAGTACTGAGCTGGCTAAGTTTCACTAGGTTGGCTCAGTCTAAAACTAAGCCAGCTTAGTCCTGTGTCATGCCAGTAGTCCCAAACATGCAGCTCTCTATTTTTCTTATGCTCTAAGACTTAGCCGATCCAGTTTTGGACTGAGTTGGCTAACCTGTAAAAATTTTTTTTTTTCTGTAGTCTTGATTCTCCGACTTTAGTTCCTTGCTTCACCTTGTATCTCAGGTCTACGAAGTACCAACCAAACCCCTAGAATCTTCAAAGCCAACACCCTAACTCCTTCCATGGCCTCCGAAGGCTTGGGAGCACCACAAATCCTCATAGCATATAGAGGAAGTGCTAAAGAGATTTAGCATGAAAAACTCCAAGAGGGGATTGGTACCCTTCAGACATGGCATTCATCTCTCCAAGAAAATGTGTTCCAACACATCAGAGAAGATTGAACACATAAGCAAGATCCCTTATGCTTCTAAAATAGGGAGCCTCATGTATGCCATGTTATGTACACGACCTGATAAAGCCCATGCTATGTGTCACAAGCAGATATCAATCAAATTCAAGAGAAGAACACTAGACTTCTGTGAAATGTATCCTTAAGTACTTAAGAAGAACTAAGGATATGTTCTTGATTTTTGGTAACGGAGAACTCAAAGTCCAAGGGTATACAGACTTGAATTTTATGTCCGATATAGATGATCGAAAGTCGACTTCTAAAAATCTATTTATGTGTAATGGTGGTGCTGTCAGTTGGAAGAGTTCCAAACAAACAATAATAGCAGATTACACCATGAAAGTAGAATACATCGCTGCGTTAGAAGCTACGAAGGAGGCATTCTAGTATAAGAAGTTTACCATAGAGTTCGAAGTGATACCATCAGATGTCATTCCTCTGTACTATGATAATAATGGTGCCATAATCCTTGCTAAGGAGTTGAGGTCTCATCAGAAATCCAAACACATCGAGCGATGAGACCACCTCATCTGCAATTACCTCGAGAAAGGATACGTCTAGGTCAAGAGAGTCGACTCTGCAGATAATGTGGTAGACCCACTTATAAATCAGTTAGGCCAGTAGAAGATCAAAGCCCATATTAAGAAAATGGGACTTAGATTTATAGCCAATTGGTTTTAGGTCAAGTGAGAGTTTGTTAGATATGTGTGCCCTAGAAGCTAGAATTGGCTGACACTTGTTATACACTTTTAAGGGTAAAATTATAATTTTGACTATAAGTAATAAAATAGATTATTTTCTATCATAATGTGTATTTAGTGTCTGTGATATACCCCTTGAGTTAATGGCAATGATACTTCTTATTTTCAAGAGTTGAAAATTTAAGACATGAATTGACTTTATTAACTCATAAAATGCTTCTGATCGTAGGATCATCATTGAAGGAAAATCCTGATTTTCTAAACCAAGTTCGTTCAGATCTGATCGAATCAGGAAAAATATTTTAAAAATTTTTTTATTTGATCTAAATCAGATCTAAAATATTTCAGATCTAATTTTTATTATTTTAATAATAAAAATAAAATATAGATAAATTAAATCAAATTTAATTTATCATAATGTAGGGTAATTCTATTACCCATTGATGATCCTATAAGCAGTGGAAGATTCTGGATCTAGCCATGCAAGTGCTTGGCCTCTATCGGTATTCACTCGAACTAGATCTAGAGATCCTCTTCTTCTCTATCACGTCTTCAAAAATTAGATCTGAATCTGATTTGAAGGATTTTTAAAATAGCTTTTGAAGATCAGCAGTTGTCCTTTGCAGCAGCGCAACCTTCTAACTTTTTGTCGCCTTTCTCTTGCCTAGATTGCACCAACTTAGATCCCAAACTACTTTGGGCGTGGAGAGAAGAGGGACAAGATGGACTTGGCATGGAGGAGGAGGAGAGAGGCAGCCTTAGGGCATGGGAATTTTTAGATGCTCCTTGAGTTGGGCGCAGGATCTTATTTATAGACTATGCGTGATCCAACTCCTCTTCTTCCCAACCAATCATAATTCTTTGTGAAATCAGATCTAAATTTGATTGGTGGAAATAGAGTCCCTTGGATTTATCCTTAGATGGTGCCTAAGATCAATCGAAGTTGGTTCTTAGGAGGAGTCTAATCGAAACCCAAAAAGGAGATGGAGTCCCTATCCAACAGGGACTCCTGGGCGCCTCAAACATGGGT
>QRFJ01006076.1:0-32588 GCA_006176705.1 Cocos nucifera | reverse complement strand
ATGTATTATAGGGCATGAATTTTGAATAATTTTGCTCAAGTGAAATTTGGGTCTGAGCCTGAGTCTGTAGGATGTCCAAGAAAAATTAAAGTTACTCAATCTGAATTATATGAATTTGAAATAGGTCATTAATCAATTTGGAGTATCCTTGAGTAGCTTGAACTTATTCTTGGAGATAAATATGGAAACTGTGCAGTCTAGGATATTCATTATATGATGGTTGACTACACAGATTAAATAATTCTCTTGATAATTAGAAAATGATGTGAATTGTGTAGGAGATTTTGACTAGGGTTAGGAGTTGATCTATTTTCTGAGCAAGAAGGTCAACTTAATCTAATTTTTGAACAATTAGATTCATATTAGCATTATTATATTTAATGTGAATCAACCATTCAATTAAGTTCAACTAAATCAGAAAAAGTGATTTCCTACCATGCATGTATTAGTGTAACCCTAATGTATGGTTCAAAAAAAAATTTAAAATATTTTTTTAATTATTTTTATTTTATTATAAATTATTTTTTTTATTTATTAATTTTAATTTAATTTAATTTAATTTAATTATTATTTTTAATATTTTTTTAGTTAGTTTAATTTAATTTTTATTTTATTTTTTTTAGAGGAGAAAGAAGGAAAAAAAATTCTCAAGAAAGGATGGTTCCTAAGGAGTCATAGAACTAAGAAGAGAGAGAAAATAAATTTTAATTAGGTTTGATGTTGGTTTACAATCAAGTTGGTCAATCAATCCTGCTAAGGGTTATCCTAAATCTAGACACTCTACTGCAAGATCACCTTCAAGCCCTCCAGTGTAGGATTAGCCGATCAACTAGCAGGTAAGTGTAAGATCGGTGGGAGTCCCCATTGCTTGCCTTAGACACCAATTGTGTTGGCCAGATAAGCGAACGAATCAATTAAAACACCTTCCTTCAGCCCAATCATACCCTAGAACCACTTTCCTAGACACCAGTCAAATTAACTTATCCTAACTTGGTACAATTTTTGGTTTCCTTGTCCTATTGAGCTCGAGTTCCTAGGTTGATGTCTAATTGATTTTAATTTAAAGGTTTAGGTCAATGCAGGATGTTGGTTGGTTGTTTGTGGGCTAAGAAAGGGTGATCAAATCCCCATCTTATCTTATTTAATTGGGTATTGCCCTTATTGATTTAATATGATATGCAAAAAAAAAAAAAAAAATTCAATCAAAGGTTCTATGCAATTAAACTAGATGTATGTAACTAATTGTATTATGAAAGGCTTACTTGCCTCCAGCAATCACCAAAATAAAAATAAAAATAAAAATAAAATAAATCTAATATATGATCATGCTCTAGACAGTTAGGATTCTAATCTTATCATTTTTAATTAGATTAAATAAATATTTTTAAAAATTAATTTAAAAATAAAATAAAAAATAAATAAAATAAAAGAAAAGAGAACTAGGGTTAGAATTGATCTCACCAGGCAAAACTTCTGATTCTTTTTGTTCTTTTTTTCTTTTCCTATAAAATAATAAAAAAATTAGCAAGAAAATAAAAATTTTATTTATAATTTATTTATGGAAAAATCAAAGAGATCAAAAATTTAATATCCGTGCCTTCCCCGGCAATGGCGCCAAAAACATGATAGGGAGCGTTTGCCGGAATTATTTTTAATTTATTTAAAATAAATCAAAGAAATCAAAATCAAAAATATTCCCCGACAACGGCGCCAAAAATATGATAGGAACACGATGTTGTCGTTAAGATACCGTGTTTATCAGTTTAATTCGACTCTTAAATTATTGAAAATGCGTAATAGTATGAGAGTGGGTCGAATCCAGGGGAGAGTAGTGTTTTAGATTTGAAATCTTGATTTTTGAAAAGAAAAGAAGAAAAGGATTTTTAGAATTAAAAGTGAAGTCGAAAAATTAAAAGTAAAAATTAAAAGGTGCAGAAATTTAAACTTGGTACTAAGATCTATTAGTTAGATCTTAGCATCTACTTGCAATAAAATAAAAAGTAATAATTAACGTATGGAAATTACAATAAAAATAAAAAGTAAGAAATTAAAATGCAAAAATAAAATTTTTATTAATTAAAATTTTAGAATTTAAATACATAAAATTTAAAAAGAAAAGATAATAAAATAAAATAGCTTGATCTCTGATCTTGGATCGGCATTGGCAGAAAGATGGTGTAGAAGCTCGACTCTTCTTCTCAGCATCCATTGCTTCGAAGCAGCCTTTAACCCATAGCCTGGCTGGTGTAGAAGCTCGACTCTTCTTCTCAGCATCCATTGCTTTGAAGTAGCCTTTAACCCATAGCCTGGCTTCGCCCTGTACCAAAGCTTCACCTTGATCGGAGATATTGATTTCTGGAGGCCTAGGGTCCTTTTTATAGTGCTAGGAGGACTGAAAAATTTGCTTCTAGACAATGTGGGACTAATGGACTTTGTAATCATCAAAATCTGAATAAAATTCAAATTAAATAGCTTTGATATGTCTCTGATAAATCTGATAAAACCAGCCATTTCAATAGGAATCCAACGTCCAAAATCATCAAAATTGGATGCAGAATCAACTCAGATCGGGCGTGATAAATTCTGGCCGTTGGATACGTCGCACTTGATGGAGGAAATCTGGCCGCGAAAGTACATAGACGCCTTGAAAGTTTGATATCTTCGGCAGCAGGTTCGTCTAGTTGGAGCTTGGGGTCAGCCTAGTCAGTTTAACCAGCCATCATATTATAATCAACCTTCATACCCACCTCCTCAACAGACCAATCTAGCTGATGATAGATTTAACCAACTTCAATAATTAATTCTAACTCAACAGCAATCTATCGTCAGACTAGAAGCTCAAATAGGATAATTAGTTGAGTCTAACATGAGGAGAAAACTAGATCAACTATCGAACCTACCAATTTCAAACAACCCACCTAATGACTACCAACCACCTGGATTAAATTATCAATCTAATGTTTCATCTAAAAATCTTCAATTTGAGAATACCAAAGTAATTTCTGAACTTAAAAGCTATAGGATTCTTATGGATCCATACCAAGATCAGGTGAGAGAGGCTAGTACTGATGCTAGCCAAAATGAAAATTTAGAGAAACTGGTTAGTACTGAGACTAACCACATAGAAGAACCCAAGCTAGGAATTAGTACTGATGCTAGTTCTAGTTTAAATGAGATAGAAATAAGGAAAAAGAGAATAGATGATTTACCCGAGACTTATAAACCTAATGTCCTATTCCCTTCAACCCTAGAAGCTGGTTCTTCTTATAAAAATCAAAAGGCATGTAATGAAATATCAATGGAGTTGTTTAAGCAAGATCACATTAATTTACCTCCAGAATTAAAACCGCCTTTAGTCACCATTCCAGCACCCATTGAATTAAACTTAACTCCTAAAACTCCATTCATGAGCATTTTAGAAAAACAAATAGGAGAAATTCTTAATAAATATGGGTCTGAGAATGAAATCATAAATTATATCCCAAAAATTAATAGTAAATATATCAATAATGGGATTAAAAATTAACTTTCTGAGATTGGCAATCCAAAACCATTAGAATTTGTCAATCCAATATTCGACATAGGATAGTGAGCTACATTGTGTCTGGCTGAAGACGGTAAACTTAGCGCTTGTTGGGAGGCAACCCAATATTTAGTTTTTATCTAATTTATTTTTTTAGTTTATTTTTTTTTAGGATAATTTGAATAAGTTGGAGGAAGAGCTCAAATTTTCAAAGGCATGTGCTGGACCAAAAAATAAATAAATAAATATACTGAGTTAGGTGTATTCTTTCATGTTCTTTATTACATCCTTTATTTTTTCTTCTCCATTGAGGACAATGTCGATTAAGTTGGGGGGAGAGAAAAATAAAAAAATTTTAAAATTTTAAGTCCTCGAAAAAGTTAGTATTTAGTATTTAGATACTTGATTATGCTTAAGAATCGAATTAAACTAAGCATTTTAAAAAAAAAATTGATGCACAGATTAGAGAATCTATGAGATAATTGAGGAATCAAGTATTAAGAAAATTCAATAAAGAGTTAAGTCTAGAATATAAAAAAAAAAAATTTGAAGCATTTCTAATTATTTCTATTAGCATCAAAGAAAAGTCTACTTTTTATAGGCTTGTGTAGGATAACTATATGTTTCTTCATATAAAAATTTATTTTAATAAAATAGTTTTTAAGTACTTCTCACTGAGTAACTAGGCCTCTTTGCCTAAGCAAGCATTGAGTTTCGCGTCAAAAGGTGGGAAGGACAAAGAAGCTCGTTGTAAAGCTAGTCTTAACTCGTAGCCTATTTGATTCGAGCTAGTAAGCCCGAGGGGTATTCTATACCTAGTGCCCTAAAGCCAACTGGTTTGGGAGTCATTAGCCCAAGACTCGCTACATGGATCAAATAGAAAGCTTAAAGAGTTAAGACACTCAATAGTGGTACAACGTTAAAAAAAAAAAAAAAAAAAAGAAACATTGGTTTCCCACCGAGTAACCGAGTCCCGTTGCCTAAGTAAGCAATGATATTCGCATCAAAAAGTAGATAATATAAAAATAAAAATCAATAAATGAAGGACGGAAGTAGCAATACACCTGCCTATATGAAATTAGACAGATCAGAGATAAAGGTAGGATAATTTAGAAAAAGTTCTAAAAAATTTAATGTTCTTTACTTAATTTTTCTATTGATAAGTATTAATACCCCAATGATATATCTCATTTAAGCTCTACTGAATATCAATGGCTATTTTGAAAATTACTTAGGTAAAATTCGAAACTCTAAAGTTAAAAGGTATTTAAAACTAAATTCTTTCTTTACTCGAGGACGAGCAAAGCTTAAGTTAGGGGATGTGATAAGCATCATAAATTCACCAATAAAAGTATTAATTTATTAATTAATTTATATTAATTTTTAATAATTATTAATCAATTTATATATAATTTTTGAAAAATTCATATTTTTATTAATTAAAAAATTAATTAAAAAATAATAAAAATTAAAAAAAATTAAAAAATAAAATTTTATTATCAATAGAAAGAGCTCATTTTTTTGATCACAACGAAATAAATTTCAAGTAAAACGGAGCTAAAATGAAAAAGATATGAATTTTTTTAAAAATATAAAATAAATAAAAATTAAATAAAAAAAAGAAAACGGCTCAGCCGAGCCACCAAGCCAAGCCGAGCCATCAAAGCCGACTCAACCATTGAAGCCATCAGTCAGTCCACGATCCAGGCGTGGACCGCCAGCTCAGCAAATTCCGGCGAATCAGAGATTGCCACGTGGTGGACCTAGACCCCTTAAGGGTCTACAGAAATTTATCGTGGCTCACAAGGGTAATTTAGTCTTTTCGTCTGACAACAATGGCGCTGATTGGTTGCGGTGTGCGGTGTGGCTGGTCCACGCGGTCCATGGGAACAGTTATTGCGCGATCGGACGGATGTGGTTGTTTGCGATCAGGATCGGACGGCTGTGGTTGCTTCCAAATTTTATTCAGATACAAACATCATGCGGATCACCATCGGATGGCAGTGCTCAATCCAGGCGACGATTCGATGGTCCAGAAAGCTTCCGATGGCGATCAAACTTTCAGGCGCATGATTTGCGGCCAGATTTCCTCCATCAAGCGCGATCCAACGGCCAGAATTTAATCCGACCCGATCTGAGTTGATCTGCATCCGATTTTGATGATTTTTGGACCGTTGGATTCCTATTGAACGACTGAATTTTATCAGATTTATTAGAGATGTATCAGAGCTATTTTAATTCGAATTTTATTCAGATTTTGATGATTACAAAGTCCATTAGTCCCACATTGTCTAGAAGCAAATTTTTTAGCCCTCCTAGCACTATAAAAAGGACCCTAGGCCTCCAGAAATCAATATCTCCGATCAAGGTGAAGCTTTGATACAGGGCGAAGTCA
Source organism: Cocos nucifera (assembly GCA_006176705.1). NCBI lineage: Eukaryota > Viridiplantae > Streptophyta > Magnoliopsida > Arecales > Arecaceae > Cocos > Cocos nucifera. The sequence goes on along the minus strand of QRFJ01006076.1, from coordinate 26,670 downwards.
GGCTATGGGTTAAAGGCTGCTTCGAAGCAACGGGTGTCGAGAAGAAGAGTCAAGCTTCTACACCATCTTTCTGCCAATGCCGATCCAAGATCAGAGATCAGGCTATTTTATTTTATTGTCTTTTCTTTTTAAATTTTATGTATTTAAATTCTAAAATTTTAATTAATAAAAATTTTATTTTTGCATTTTAATTTCTTACTTTTTATTTTTATTGTAATTTCCGTACGTTAATTATTACTTTTTATTTTATTGCAAGTAAATGCTAAGATCTAACTAATAGATCTTAGTACCAAGTTTAAATTTCTGCATCTTTTAATTTTTGCTTTTAATTTTTTGACTTCACTTTTGATTCTAAAAATTTTTTCTTCTTTTCTTTTCAAAAATCAAAGATTTTAAATCTAAAAATACTATCTTCCCTGTGGATTCGACCCGACTCACTACTATCTACGCATTTTCAATAATTTTAAGAGTCGGATTAAACTAATAAATACGGTATCTTAACGACAACATCGCGTTCCTATCATGTTTTTGGCACCATTGTCGGAGAATATTTTTGATTTTTGATTTTGATTTCTTTGATTTATTTTAAATAAATTAAAAATAATTCTGGCAAACGCTCTCGGACAAGCTTTTTCTTACTCTGAGACTGAGAGATGGCGGCTCGTCGAAGCACTAAATCCCTTAGAGATAGTGTTGATGATGCCAAGAGACGGTCGATCTCCTTATTGTTCCTTCCTTCTTGGTGGTTCTGACTGCAGTAGTGCCCTTAGTCGATCTTTTCTTACTTCAGGCTGGCATCTATGGAGCATTGAGGGAGGCGTAGTTGTGGAACCTTCTAGGAGAGAACTTTATCGTGCCCTTCTATTGGGGCTTCTTTGATGACGAGCTCGAGAAAGAATTTGGACTCGCTTGTGCTTGGGGGGAGTCCGTGAGCGTGATCGAACTTCATTTGGCCCTCCATCAACTATGAATTTATTAGACTTGCCCGCCCATCGTTCTTTTATAGCTTCCTCATCCTTCAACTTGAAGGCTTCTTTCGCTCGGGCATATCCTTCAGCTGGAGCTAGCAAATTGATAAGATTTCTGGGGTACTTCTTCTCCAGGAAGAATAGCAAATCATTCTTCTAAAGGCCACCCTTGAGTGCGACCAATGCAACAGACTAGTCCAAGTTTCAGACCTCCAATGCAGTAGCATTAAATCGGATGACATAAGCCCAGATAGATTCCCCCTCCTTCTACTTGATATTCATCAGGAAATCCAAACCTTAGTGGGAACGTCGGTTGCTAACGAAGTAAGCCACAAACTAATGGCTCATCTAGTCAAAGAAGAAGATTGTACCCGACTTCAACATCGAGTACCAGTTTCTTGCTGCTTTCTTTAAGATAGATGAAAAAGCTCGGCATAAGATGGCGTCTGGTGCGCCATGGAGCAGCATCATGGTCCAGAAGGCCTCCAAATGATCGATCGAATTAGAGATTCTGTTGTAGCTTTCAAATTGGAGAAGCTTAAAGTTCGAAAGAATGGACTCTTACATAATTTGGGGAGAGAAAGAAAGATCGGTGCGGACATCATCATGGTGAGCTGGGATGATATGGTGGAGTTTCTCGATCCGTCGGTCCATCTCCCATAGTTTCTGATTGAGGACGTCATCTCGATCGCTGATCTTGAAAGACTTCCAACTGTAGATGGAGAATGTCTCTTCTAGAGAAGAATCATGATCCTAATAAGGATTCTCTGCTCTCTATTTCTCTTTTTCAGGGGCGATGGTTATGCTAGCCCAAGTGCTTCTCCTTGGGACCGATTTCTGACATTTCGATGGTAGGTTTTCTGATGGAACCGCTACCGGAGGTTGCCTTATGACTTACACCATCTCAGTGAGGCCTTGAACCTGCTGCATCAGTAGGTTAAATTGCTTTGAATCTACTATGGCCATCGATGGAGGAGGAGGTTGAAGCATCGGTACTGGAGCAGGAATGGATGGGTCTGGCTTGGATCTTGGAGAAGAAGATCCATAAGGTCGGCTGAGCACTCCTTTAAGAACAAGAGTACCTCAAGAACAAAAGGTCCTTCCTTTAGTGCCAATCTTATTGGTACAGAATCTGGTTGACGTTGGATCGAGCTGAAGTTAGAGAAGAAAAGGTCGCCGTCGGTGACCTACAAAATAAAGTTCTATTCGAAGTCGGTGGTGGTGGCTCTAGCAGGATCTTCCAACGATCAAGTCAACTCTTCTGACCAACAGAAATAGAGTATTCAGGCAAGAATTTAGCAAAATTTTGGGAAAAAGAAGAGAGCTTAAAGAAAATGTATCTAGAGGGTCTCACTTATAGACAGAGCTTCTATAGCTGTAACCATCCGGTAGTGGGCCGCTTGGGACCACGTGGAATTTATTACTGTAACCATGTGATAGTGGGCCGCTTGAGGCCATGTAAAATTTATTACGGAGAGAGGTGATGCCCATTCGTTGAGATTTAATAGTTGAAGTTCGGAGGAAGTAGGCCTTGATTAAAGAGCTTTGACATATGTCAATTCTAGAGAAGTTCTGACTCTTAAAGAAAATACGGTTAGAGAGAATCATCCAAGAGAAATACTACTTGAAATCTGAAAGTAATCCACTGGAGGAATCTGAATGAAGTTCGACTGATGGAGAAGTCTAGAAGGAGTCCGACTGGTGGAGAAGTTTAACTGAAGGAAAAGTCCGAAAGGAGTTCGACTTCTAAAGGAATCTGACTGAAGGAGAAGTTCGAAAAAAGTTTGGCTCCTGGAGGAATCCGACTGAAGGAGAAGTCCTAAAGAAATCCCACTATTGGAAGAATCCGACTGAAGGAGAAGTCCAAAAGGAGTTTGGCTCCTAGAGAAATCTGATTGAAAGAGAAGTCCGAAAGGAGTTCGGCTCTTACAGAATTCGACTAAAGGAGAAGTACGAAAGAAGTTTGGCTCCTGAAGAAATCTGACTAAAGAAAAAGTACGAAAGGAGTTCGGCTCCTAGAGAAATTCGACTGAAGAAGAAATCTGGAAGGAGTTTGACTCTTAGAGAAAACCGACTGAAGGAGAAATCTAGAACGAGTTCGACCGCTGGAGGAGTTCAGCCACTGAAGGAGTTCGGCTGGGGTTCGACCGCTAGTGAGATAATTTTCGATCGAAGCTCTTCCATGATTACCAGTTGCATTAAGCTAAGCATCAGACTGGACTTCGACGGGAGCAAGATTTATCCCCAATAATTATAATATCATTCATAATGATATCATAATAATCTTTCTTTATAGATAAATGATAACCATCTTTGGCCAAAAGGCTAACAAAAATTATATTCATCAGAAAGGAAGAACAATAATGACATTCATTTAAAGAAATGATATTAGTATTGAGAATAAGTTAAACTATTCCCATAGCTAGAACTAGAACAGACCTTTCATCTCCAACATTCAAGAATCGCTCATTATTTTCAAATCTTTTACTAATTTGTAGTTCTTGCAATGTATCACAAATATGGACTGGACTTTCAGTATCAAATACCTAAGTAGAAGTATCACAAATGGAGAAATTATAAAGTGTTATCATATAACATCTTTGTTCAGCAACTACTTGCTCATTTCTTTTATTCAACCTGTTGGGGTCATGGGAATCAAGATATTGAAGACAGTTTCTTTTCCAATGCCTCTGCTTCTTACAGTGGAAGCATTCTACCTGATTTAGATTATTCTTGGATCTTATGTTTAAACTGGACATAGAGGCCCCAGCACGAACCACTTCGTGCTACTAAACAATATTCAACTTTCGATACTTATTATCGAAGTTGGGTCCTATAAGTTTATCACTGTCTAATAGTGAATGAAGCAACTATGGTTTGGGTTTAACTGCATGAAGAAGAACTAAAAGCCTAATTAGTAATTGATTCATTAAACCTAAAGATTTAGACTTTAATTAAAAGATTTTTTTCATTATTTTATTCAAACTGGTAGCCTCTACCTTCAATTCAAAGAGTTATTCTAATTTCTTAATGGGTATTAGAATCTACATAGACTGGACACAAGTCCACCTATGATCGATCAACCTATGTACATCTAAGGATAGGCTCATAACCAATTGTTTCTCCAAATAATTTTTAGTAATTTAATTTTGCTCCAGATATCTTTTCAGTAGGCTAGGGCCTTCACTGAAAGTCCTAGTTAGGTCTAACCATTAACATGATCATACTTGATCCATCTAACTAATGAATGATTAAGTCCAACTATAGTTGGTCAACCAAATCACCAATTAGAAAGATGCGATCAAAAAATCATATTATGAATGATAATTCCATTAGCAGATGAGCACCAAGCCTATGGGCCTCCAATGATTATCCAACTAATGGATCCATTATCATCCACTTAATGGGAGGCTATGATCTAGTTATCATCATAACTATTTTATTTTAAAGATCTAATAATTTTAAAGAATTTTAATTTAAGAAAGAGAGAAGGTCAAATGAACCAGCTTGTCGTGATCCTTCCACTGGCTTCACCAAGTCAGCTTAAAAGAGATCATTAATAGGCTGGTCTAAAAGCACTTAAATCAGTCACACTGATTTACCTAGCTGACATGGGTCAGCTCAAATAGTCAAGTGATCCGATCAAAACATAATTTCATCAAGAGGTCAGATAAGTTCGATCAGTATGAGGGTTTGCCAAAGCTTGCCTCAGACACCATCAAAAATGGTCAGATAAGTGGGCTGCCAATTAAAGACTACTAGTCTGATTTATCTTAGACACTAATTGATTTAATTAGTTTCGATTAAATCAACCTAACAGTTTGTGCTAGACCGCATAGCCAAGAATCAAGTCAATTTTGGGTCTCTTTAAAGACATGGACTTGACCAACTACAACTATTGTAATTGATCTAGAGAATCCTTGACCTAATCTAAGACAATAATTGATTAGATTTAGTCAATTCTCTAATTAAGTTTATTCTTTAATCTAATCCTAGGTCTAACATAATTAATGGACCTAATCTCGACTAATCCATTTAATTCAATGTCTTATGATTTGTGTCTTAGGATCTTTAATTCATAATCTTAGATCCTAATTAAATAACTTTTTAATTCTTAATTAAGTTTTGGGCTGAGGATTATGATTCGACTTTTCAAAAATAATTTTTATATTTATAAAATATTTTTACAATATGGTTCTACCAACCAAGTTGTATGTTTGATTCATAATCAATATGCAAGTAAGATAAGCATGAAACTACTTTAGATCTAATCTAAACATATTCATATAATTAAAATAGTTTCAACTCTAATCAATCATAAATTATCTTAGATCAAATCTAATATATTTATGATGATTAAAATTAGATTAAAATATTTTTAATTAGATTATAAAATTTTTTAGATCTAATATAAAATTTTATGATAAATATTTTAGATCAGAACGTATTATAATAACCTCTCCACTATAAGAGATAAATCTTATAGCAGGACAACCTTATAATCAGTCCATGTAATCTAAAATATTTATTTTTAGATCTAAAACTCTTTTTAAATCTAATAAATTATAAATAAAATTAGATTATATCTAATAAATTTATGATAAGAAATAGACCTACATGAACTATTCCCATGGACCGCGCGAACCGATAGCACCATAGACCTTGACCAATTAATGCCAACCTTGGCTTGTGAAATTATGAAACTGCCCCTATACGTCGTGATGAATTTTTTGTAGACTCTTTAAGAGTCTTGGTCCACCATGTGGCATCCTCTGATTGACTATTTGGTACTGAGCTGGTGCATGGTCTACTATAGACCACTAGCTGATGTCATGGTGACATCAGTGCTAGAGGGGAAGTGGGCTTGGCGAGCTGGTGGAATGCATGGGCTTTGGATTGATGGGCTAGCTTATTGGCACGCTGGCTGGCTGGGGCACGCCAGCTTCTATGGCTGGGTTGAGTGCACCGACTAAGCCGGTTGAGCTGATTCAAATTTTCATTTTATTTTTATTTTTTTCTTTTATTTCTTTAAAAATTCATATTAGATCCATTTTAACTTTGATTTGCTCTAAATTTATTTTATTGCGACTAAAAAATTATGCTCTTTTTATTGATAATAATATTTTATTTTTATTTTTTTAATATTTATTTATTTTTTAAATATTTATTTATTTTTATTATTTATTTATTTATTATTATTATTAATTTTATTTATTATTAATTTATTATTTATTATATTTTTATATTATTATTATTATATTTTTTTATTTTTATTTTAAAAATATTAATATAAATTAATTAATAAATTGATATTTTTATTAGCAAATTTATGATACTTATCAAACATGCTTTAGCCAACATAAATCTCAAGATTCTGAATGGCTAGGAGATCGACTTATGATGTAATCAAACTATAATATACTCAAGATAAACTACCCACCTCAGATCAAAGAACCAGACACACAAATATAGCATTGAGCTAGTCATCGATAAGAAGATAGATTCTCTTATAACTGCTCGAGATGGTTATGCTCAGTGTCCTTATTCTCTATAAGTATCTGTACTCTCGCTTCAGTGTCTCCATATCATAAACTCAAGACTTATCCATCCTAAGAAAGTAATCATACATCGATCTTCTAGATCGATCATCATCTTCATGATGATTCTACGATCAAAAGTAATTTATGAGTTAATTATGATAACACATGCCTTAAATTCTCAACTCTTGAGAATATGTGTTATCATGTCTATTAACTCAATGGATGTATCACCGATACTTTAAATATACAATATAATAAAAAATATTTTTTTATTAATTTAAAATTAAAATTATGAAAATATTCTTAGAAAGTATTTTATAAGTGTCGGTCATTCTAACTTTTAAGGCACACATCTAGCAATCAGAGCCTAGGTTTATAGATTGTGTGGGCATAGGTATAGCATAATTTTTTAGCTGATCTTTTTCATTATATTCTGTAGAAAGATGGTACAGATAAGATCAGGAATTGGTGGAGGACAACCACCCAGAGGAAGGTAGAGGCCAAGGACAAGGCTCAAGTAGGGGTTGAGGTCGAGGATGGGGTAGGTCAAGAAGAGATGATAAGGATGGGCAGCTTTATAGGACATCACCTAGTGTTTCATCTTCTGCCCCAAGGATAAGGGTGGAAACAGAGGCTTTACTGATACATGAGCATGTACATGAGTTACCATCTATTACACCAATATCGGTATCTGCACCTCAAGCACAAGCACCCATTCCTAGATTTTAGGAACTGGTAGGTGTGATTACTTAGACTATTACCATTGTTGTAGTTTCTACCCCTAGTTTTAAATCCTGAAGTGTAGATATGGAGAAAAGTTATGAGAGGGCAAGAAAACTGGGAGCAATGAAATTTCAGGGTACTACAGATCCGATACAAGCATAGAATTGGATTCAAAAGATAGAAAGGATGTTTGCATTAATGAAAAGTATAGAAGAACAAAAGTTGAACATTGTTACTTTTTTGTTAGAAGGTTGAGCTCAGCATTGGTGGAGATCTTATGTGAGTAGATAGCCATAGCATTCCACTATTACTTGGAGTGAGTTCAGAAGAGAGTTCTTTCAGTAGTATTATTCAGATATCAGGATCTGAAAAGAAGAGAATTTCTTAACCTAACTCAGGGGAGCATGTCTATGGCAGAATATGAAGCTAAGTTCATAGAGTTATCTCACTTTGTTCTAGCTTTTGTAGCAGATGAGAAAGAAAAGTGTAGATTATTTCAAGATGGGCTACAATTATAGATTAAAGCAAAAACAAAAATGTAGGAGTATGATAGTTTTACTCAATTGATTCAAGGGGCTATCAGGGTAGAGGAGATTGAAAAAGAATTCTACAATTAAAGATAGGAGAGAAGTAAAAGAAGTGCATAGAGTTTTTCAATTGGTTTAGAAGGAAGTCAGCCATCAAAGAGATTTGTTACTTTTGGATAGCCCAGTTAGAGTATCAGAACATCAATAGGGTCAGGTGTGAATTCTTTTGCCTTTAATAGCCCAGAATAGAGGAGAACAGGATGAAAATTTATTCCATAATCAGTAGGAAGTAGGATGACAAGGAGAAGGGAGAATCAAAGTAGTTTTTAGAAGAGAGCTAGTCCAGCGATTACTTTACTGAATCAGTTTCCTTAGTGTGATAGTCATAGAAAATTTCATTCTAGAGAGTGCAGGAAAGGAAATAGGGGATGTTTTGAATGTAGACAAATGGGACATTAGAGAAAGAATTGTCCTAAGCTTGCTCAAGTCAGGGGTTTTCCATCAAGGTTAGATACTTTTCGAGGATTTTTGAGTAGGGGTAGAGATTTTGGAGCAAATATCTCAGCTCAACAAGGAAGGACTAGTGCCAGTAGATAGGAGGTTATACTAGGCAAGTGGAGACCTGAGGTCAAGATGTTTGCTATGACTAGGCAAGAGGCATAGGCTACTCTTGATGTAGTGACTGGTAAGCTATCTATTTATGATCGTGATGCATATGTATTGATTGACTCTGGATCCACACATTCATTTTTGTCATCTGCATTTTATATGCACATCACTAAAGAATTGAGCCCATTAGACTGTAGCTTGATGGTATCTATGCCAGTAGGAAAGCTGTTTATTATAAATCAAGTATTTTAGGGCTGTCTAGTTCAAATGGAAGAACCTGAATTAGTAGTAGATTTGATTCTCTTAGATATGCAAGATTTTGATGCTATTTTATGCATGGATTGGTTATCTGCATATCGAGCATAGATTATTTTAGAAAGGAAGTGGTTTTTCATATTTTAGATGGTAGAGATGTATGTTTTCCAGGTGAACGTCGGGTACTTTCCTCATGTATAATTTTAGCTTTGACAGCTTGTAGATCACTTAGAAAAGGATGTGAAGCCTATCTAACATGTGTGATTGATACAAGAATAAGTAAGTTGAATTTAATAGATATTCCAATTGTTTATGAGTTTCCAGATGTTTTTCCAAAAGAACTTCCAGGAGTACCACCAGATAGAGAGATTGAATTTGGTATTGATTTGGTTCTAGGTACTAAACTAATATCTAGGGATCCATATAGAATGGCTCGAGTGAAATTAAGGAAACTTAAAACATAATTACAAGAAGTTCTTGACAAAGGATTTATCAAACCAAGTATTGCACCTTGGGGAGCTCCAGTGTTGTTTGTTAAAAAGAAGGATAGCACTATGAGATTATGCATTGACTATTGGTAGCTTAATAAGGTAACTATCTAGAACAATTACCCGTTGTTGCGTATTGATGATCTATTTGATCAGCTTCAAGGCCAAAATATTTTCAAAGATAGATCTCATATCGGGATATCATCAACTTAAAATTAGAATAGAAGATGCATCGAAAACTGCACTTCAAACTAGATATAGCCATTATGAATTTTTAGTAATGCCATTTGGTTTGACAAATGCTTTGCTTTTATAGGATTGATGAATCAAGTATTTCAATAGTTCTTGGATAGATTTGTAATTATTTTTATTGATGACATATTAATATATTCTAAAAGTGAAGCAGAACATAAGGAACACTTAAGAACTATTCTACAAATACTTCAAGAAAAGCAGTTATATGCTAAGTTGAGTAAAAGTGAATTTTGGCAGAATAAGGTGATCTTTCTTGGTCATGTAATTTCAGCAAAGGGAGTATTAGTTGATCCCAGAAAATTTAAGCTATTGTGAATTGGGAGTCACCCACTAATCCTATGGAAGTGAGAAGTTTTCTTGGGTTAGCTGGCTATTATAGAAAGTTCATTGAAAATTTTTCTATTAGTGCATCTTGTATGACAAGGTTACTTAGAAAGAATATTAAATTTGATTGGAATGATGAATGTTAGAAAAGTATGGATGAATTAAAGAAAAGATTAACTTCAGCTCCAGTACTCACTCTTCCTTCTAGTGGTGGTGGTTATGTGGTTTATACTGATGCTTTTCATAAAAGATTGGGCTATGTTTTGATGCAGCATGAAAAGGTTATTGCATATATTTCTCGACAGCTTAAACCATATAAACTGAATTACCTTATGATTTAGAACATGTTGCTATAGTGTTGCTTTGAAAGTATGGAGACTATTTATATGGAGAGAAATGTCAGATCTTTATAGATCATAAGAGTTTGAAGTATGTGCTAACCTAGAAGGAATTAAATTTAAGACAAAGAAGATAGATTGATGAGTTAATTAAAGACTATAATTGTACTATTGAATACCACCTTGGGAAAGCTAATGTAGTGGCTGATGCACTAAGCTGAAAGTCCATCACTACTTCATCTTGCATCAAAGCAATACATTTATCATTGATGGTGGAGCTGAAAGCACTGAATGCTCAATTGACAGTGAAAATTCTGTAGCCTTATTGGCTAATTTTTAGGTTAGACCTACTTTAGTAAATGAAATACAGAAGGCTCAAGCTCAAGATCCTCAATTAAGAAAGATCATTGATGCTATACAGAATATATCACAATCAGATTTTTCAACTAAAAAGGATGGAACTTTGATGTTTGGGAGTCATGTATGTGCACCAGGAATGGGGATCTTAGAAAGCAGATAATGGAAGAAGCCCCTATGCTTTACATCAAGGAAGCACTAAAATGTATCAAACTATCGATAGAATTATTAGTGAATTGGTATGAAGAGGGATATAACCGAATATGTGTCCAAGTATTTGATATATCAATAGATTAAGGCTGAACATCATAGCCCAATAGGAAAATTGCAGCCACTCTTTGTTTCTGAATGGAAATAGGAATGCATTATGATGGACTTTATAGTGGGTCTTCCAAGAACCAAAAAAGGTAATGATGCAATATGGGTATGTAGATAGATTAACTAAATCATCCCATTTCCTTCCTATCAAGATAACTTCACTATGGATAAATTATCAAAATTATATGTTGATGAGATTATTAGTCAGCACGGAGTACCTATTTCTATTGTACCAAACATAGATCCTCCATTTACATCATGATTTTGGTCAGGACTATAGAAAGCCTTGGGTACTAAATTGAGATTCAGTATAACTTTTCATCCATAAACTGATGAGCAAATTGAGAGAACCATACAGACTATAGAGGATATGCTTCAGGCATGTGTTATGAAATTTTCAGATAGCTTGGATGAGCATCTGCCATTAATGGAGTTTGCATATAATAACAGTTACCATTTTAGTATAGGTGTAGCACCATATGAAGCTCCATATGGTAGAAAATGCAGAACTCCAATGTATTAGGATGAAGAAGGAGATAGAAAGTTATTGGAACTAGAAAAAGTACAAATCACCATACATCAGGTCAAAATAATTAGAGAGAAATTAGAAATAGCATAAGATAGACAAAGAAAGTATGCAGATTCAAAACATAAAGGGGAATTTTCATGAAGGAGATAAACTATTTCTTAAAGTTTCACCTTGGAAGGGTATATTATGATTTGGGAAGAGAGAAAAATTAAATCCAAGATATATTGGACCTTCTGAGATAGTAAAATGTATTGGACTAGTTGCGTATCATTTAGCTCTTCCACCAAAACTTGCCTAGATTCATAATGTATTTCATATTTCTATATTATGGAAGTACATTCTAGATCCATTGCATGTCTTACAATCTAGACTAGTTGTTGACTCCATGATTGATTTTGATGATTGTCAAACTTTCAGTGTTTAAGTATTTAACTATATGTTTCAAGAATAGATGTAGATCTTTCTAGATGTTCAAGTTAAAATTATAATTTTACCAAGTTGAAGATCAAGAAAAAGTGACAAGGGACAAAATCATAATTTTATAAAGTTGGAAAAAATCTACTTCGAAAGCCTCAAGAACAAGCTTAGAAGATTTCTGATCTTTTGGAGGAAGTTCCATGATTTTTGGATGCATAAATTGAAAGAAAATTATGTTTTAGCAAAAGGATCAACCCAAGGGATGACCCCTAGGTCATCCCCTTTCAAAATGGGCTATTCGGCATGCATGGCATGTAATCTAGGCCGATTCAGTCTGAGACTGAGTTGACATAGTCTCAGTGAAAGTAGAAGATAGAAAGTGTAGAAAGTCAGTTTTTTAAAATCCAAAAAATTGAGCCAACCCAGCTATAAATTGACCGACCTAGTAAGGATTAAGCCAATCTAGTCAAAAACTGAGCTGACCCAGTGATCGTAATGACTAGTTTTTTGCAGCTTTTTCTAACAATCATTTCTCCACTCCAATGACTATTTCAAGGCTTTCAATGGTTAGAACTGATCCTCCAGCCATCACAAAGAGTATAAAAAGTTAGAGAAATATTTGGAAAGTAAGATTAAGTAGATTGAAAGTAGAAATCATTCAAATTATGAGGTTCATTGAATATCTAAAGAAAAAGAAAGAAAAGAGAGGACTTTGTGCATCAAATTCAAAGAGCTTCTAAGTGTGATCATCTTCATTCATTCAAGCTTCCTCTCAGCCCTCAAAGGAGAGAATACAAAGCTTCAAGAGCCATCTTTCAGTCTCTCCATCAAACTTCAAAAAGAATTCTTTTTCTTTTTATTTTTTATGCTGAATTCTTATACTTGTATTTTTGTTTCTTTACAAGTTTCTTTGGATGAAAGAAACTTAGGATGTTGATTGGTCCAAGCCAAAAATTGGATAGTGTAAAGATTGTGGTTGGTGCTCCTAGGTTAAAACCAACTGGATTGATAGTGAACCTAAGAAAACTATCGGTGTAGGATTGTGGTTGGTGAGTCTGGCAAAACCAACTAGATTTATTTATGATCCCGGGTTAAAATAAATGTACTATAATCTAGGATTATAGTAGAATTCTTAAGGAGAGCTTGGGGAATGGATGTAGGTGTGGGATTGCACCGAACCACTATAAAATCTATGTATTTGTATTATAATTTTGCTTTCCTTGCTTTCTTTATTTACTTTATATATTTGCATTATCTAGTTATTTTTAATTCCGCATCTACACCTTGCTTATTCACCACAAGCATTTAAGTTCTTTTAATTAGAATCACATATTTGCATTAGAGTTTAAATTGTTCAATTTTTTTTTTATAAATCCAATTCATCCCCCCCCCTCCCCTCTTAGGTAGCCATCCTTGGGCAACAAGTGGTATCAGAGCGGATGCTCTATTATTAATTATTGACCTAACCATCAAGGGCAAAAGATCTTATGGCAACTCCAAGTGGTATCTCTTTTGTTAAAGGTCAATCCACTTCTAGACCACCTTTATTTGATGGCACCAACTACACCTTTTGGAAGATTAAAATAAGAATTTTCATACAAGCTCTAGATTATGATTTATGGGGAATCATAACTAGAGGACCACACACACCCACAAAAATTATAAATGATATGACTCTTTCCAAACCAAAAAAGGAATGGGATCAATTTGATAAAAAGATGGCTCAATTAAATGCAAAAGCTATCAATGTACTTTATTATTTCTTAGATGTGCAAGAGTTCAATAGAATATCATCTTGCACATCAGCTAAAAAAATTTGGGACATGTTAGAAATAACTCATGATAGAACAAGTCAAGTCAAAGAGTCAAAAATTAACTTACTTGTTTACAAATATGAAATGTTCAAAATAAAAAAATATGAGTCTATTTTCGATATGTTTATCAAATTTACTGAAATTATAAATGTTTTAAATGGCCTAGGCAAAACTTATTCTAATCATGATTGTTGGGAATAAACTCTGCTCTGGCTGAAGTCCAGTCTGATGCTTAGCCTAATGCAACTAGTAATCATGGAAGAGCTTCGATTGAGAATTTTTTCTCCAGCAGTCGAACCCCGATCGAACTTCTTTAGCAGTCGAACTCCTCCAACGGTCGAACCCCCTAGACTCCCTCCAGTGGTCGAACCCCAGCCGAACTTCTTCAAGTAGTCGAACTCCTCCAGCGGCCGAACTCCTTCCAGACTTCTCCTTTGATCAGACTTCTTCTTCAGTCAGATTCCTCTAGGAGCCCAACTCCTTTCGGACTTCTCCTTCAATTAGATTCCTCCGGGAGCCAAACTCTCTTTGGATTTCTCCTTCAGTCTGATTTCTTCAGGAGCCCAACTTCTTCCAAACTTCTCCTTCAATTGGATTTCTTCAGAAGCCAAACTCCTTTCGGACTTCTTCTTTAATCGGACTCCTCCAGGAGCCAAACTTCCTCCAGACTTCTCCTTCAGTCGGATTCCTCCAGGAGCCTAACTCCTTCTGAACTTCTCCTTCAATCGGATTCCTTCAGGAGCCAAACTTCTTTCGAACTTCTTCTTCAGTCGGATTTCTTCAGGAGCTCAACTCCTTCCAAGCTTCTTCTTCAGTCAAATTCCTCCAGGAGCCAAACTCCTTTCGAACTTCTTCTTCAGCCAAACTTCTTCACCAGTCGAACTTCTCCACCAGTCAGACTTCTTCTGAACTTCTCTATTGTCGAACTCCATCTGGATTCCTCCAGTAGATTACTTCTAGATTTCAAGTAGCATTCCTTATGGATGATTCTCTCTAGCCGTATTTTCTTTAGAAGTCCAAACTTCTCTAAAATTGATATACATCAAAGCTCTTCATCTCTCCATATGGTCCCGAGTGGCTCAATACCGAACAGCTACAGCTGTCACTATTAGTCTGCTATAGGTGATGCCCCTCTCACGCGGCCCTAAGCAGCTAGCTATCGGACGGTTATGACTGTCACTATCAGTCTGCTACAGGCGGCGCTCCCCTCATGCAGTCCCGAGTGACCAACTACCAGACGGCTACGCTGTCACTATCAGTCTGCTCTAGGCTCCATCTACAAAAGGAACCCTCCAGATATGTTTTCTCTAAGCTCTCTTCTCCTTCCCAAAACTTTGCTGAATTCTTTTCTGAACACTCCATTCGTATTGATCAGAAGAGCTGACTTGATCGTCGGAGGATCCTGTCGGAGCCACCACCACCGACTCCGGATGGAGCTTTATTTTGCAGATCACCGATGGTGACCTCTTTTTCCTCAACTCTAGCTCGATCCGGTGTTGATCAGATTCTGCACCAACAATGATCTTGTTTGCAAGATGCTTAGATTTTTACCTAAAGAATGGGAAGCTAAGATGACAATAATACAAGAAGCAAAAGATCTCATCAAGCTATCCTTAGAAGAGCTCATGGGTTCTCTTATGACCCATGAGATGCATATGGCTCAAAAGGAGGAAGAAGAGGAGCCTAAGATGAAGACCATTGCTTTCAAGTCCACGGCCAAATTTAAAGAAAGTGATAAGTCGAAAGAAGAAGATGATGAAGAAGAAAGTAAAGATGATAATGAGGACATGGAGCTACTTGCAAGCAAATTCAAGCTTTCTAATAAAGAAAAGCTTGAAGAAGAAAGATAATGAAGAAAAGATAAATGCCACTTGCTACAATTGCAACAAGAGGGATCACTACAAGTCGGATTGCTCCTTACTTAAAAGACACTCCAAAAGGACCAAGAAAAGAGCTATGCTTGGAATTTGGGAAGATAGTGACACTTCAAGCTTGAATGAGGAAGAGGAAGCGACAAATCTTTGCCTCATGGTCTTTGAGAATGAGGTAAATTCTAAAAACTCCTTCAAGTTTATATTTGATGAATTATTTCAAGCCTTCAATCATTTAATGGATGAATTCAAAAAATTAAGGCTGAAAAATAAAGAAATCAAAAAGTCTAATTTTCTTTTAGCTAATGAAAAGAATACATTGGCTAAAGAAAAAAAAGAATGGATTAAATTTGAAAATTCTTTAGTTGAAGAAAACATTGAGCTTAGAAAGAAAAATGATATTTTAAGATCCTTCCTAAAAGAAAATGAAAATCTTTTAAATGAAAAGAAAGAATTTTTAGGAGAACATGAAAAATTAAAAAGAAAGATTGAGATTTTGAGACCCATAGCTAAAAAATTTATTCTTAGCTTTCAAAATCTTTAATTTATGGTAAATAATAATAATAAGGCTATTTTTAATAAAATAGAAACTAGTTTTAATTCTTTAAAAAAATAGAAACATACAAAATATCTGATTACTAGAGCCTCACCTAAAAATAATTCAATAGTGTGTTTCAATTGTAACAAAGTAGGCCATAAAATTTTAGAATGTAATTTTAAAAGAATTGGCCATACTTTGGTTAGGCAAATTTAGATTTCAAAAGAAATTTTGAGCACTAACTCTAATGAACCCAAGAAAGCTTGGATCCCAAAAATTATGAAGTAATTTTGTAGGTACACCAAGGATCTAATGAAACCAAAGAAAGAAATTTTTTATGGATGCCTTGGAAATAAAAATAGATGGATGATGCTATTTGATAAAATCTAAATTTTTTTCACATCATGCCATCATTATTTATTAAATATATTTTAATTATTAATTAGTATAATTATTGAATGTGTTTTATTGATTTTGATGATTCATCATTGCTTATAATGATCATACTTTATGACTTGAATGTTTCGATATATTGCTTAAAAATAGTATATCATGTTGATTATTTATTTTAAGATCTTTATTTTATTCTAAATTTAGCATGCTAGTTCAATCTTTTGTATCATGCTATATTGATCTTCAATTATTTAAGAAATCTAAATTGCTATGAGCTTGATTATATATGAAACTATTTAGGTGCTTAACTGACAAATTGAATAAATTTTGACATTTTTTCATAAGATACTTAATTATCAAAATTCTTCAAAAAAATTTTATGACCTAAGTACTTGAAGATTAAACATTCAATCATAAAAGACCAAATGCTTAAAGTGTTAATTTACATTGCATCTTAGTTTTATCTTAAGGATTTGAAATTTTCTATGTTGAACCAAATCTCATAGAATTATTATCTAGATTCTTCTTGATTTGATCATACTAGATTTGTTTGATTTTCATACCCCTCAATTGATTAATTTTTAATCTTCTAAATTTACTTGAATATCTTTCTTGATCATCGATTTGATTGACTCTTTGATCTTAAAAGAAAATTTATTAATAAATATTTTTATTTTATTCTAATTGATTGATTTTAAAAATGGAATTAGAAAAATGCTCTTCTTGAATCTTTTGAAGTTGATATCAAATAAAATATTTCAAGACTATTGTCATTTGTCTTTAAAGCTAAATATTTAAAATAAACTTTAATTTTAAGTAATTGGTATCACACAACTTACTATTTGCCATGTATTTGATTGATTTATCTTTCGGCAAAAAAAGAAGGATATTCTTCTTTCAAATATGGTTTTGCACTACTATATTCTTGATTTGATATCATTTGAGACAAACTCAAAAGTACATATCTTTTTTGAACCAAATTACTTAATATTTCTTCAGAAAAGAAAGGGATGATCTTTTTGAAGAATAACTTAAAATTGCGTTATGGTGTACCTTGACTGATTTGCTAATATCAATTTAAATTAATCTATCTAAATCAATTTATCTTTATCAATTCAAAACTATATTCGTTGGTATCAAGCTAAACTTGCTAATTAATCTTTAAATGGTATTGACCTATTAAGAAAATCATGACTTGGTCTAAATTTTAGTTTAATTGATATTAAGAAGTTTCTTCCTAAGAAAATTTTTACTCTTGGTATCATTAGTATCTTTTTTGCCTTGCATTTTATTGTATTATTTTTTGACAAAAGAATTGAATATGATGTCTCAAATCTATTTTACATTGATATACTCTTGATGTGATACCATTTAAGATAAAATTCAAAGAATTTTACATATTTTTTAAACTTAATTGAGTACTATTTCTTATGATAAAAAAGATCTAAATTTAAATAGAAAATCTTTTTGATAGATGTTCGTGTCATACTTTTTTGATCCTCTCAATATTTTTTCTTATTATATATATTATTTTGTAAACATTCTTTGAATTTAATAAAAATTAAATTTTTAAAAATTTGGTATCTTCTTGAGTGAATGCTTTATTTGATTGATATTTGGATTAATTAATACTTAGTTCACTCAATTGATGCTCATGCTTTTGAATTATGTTTAATTTTAAAATGATTTTGTTTGCTAAAGTAAAAAGGATAAAATATTAAAAAAGAAATAATTATTTAATTGAAAAGACCTTTGAAATTGAAAAAGGAAGAAAATTCATTTAAGATGAATTAGTTGCTAAATTGATATTAATTAATCATAAATATGGTATCAAATTAAAGGTACTTAACTTGAAAGAAAAAAGGAGTAACAAAAATTGTAAAGCTTAAGCATGTAAATTTTGAAATAAAGAGGAAGAGAAAGTTAAAAAATAAATTAATCTAGCTATTAGTATAAAATATAGAGAGAGAGAGAGAGATATTTTTTAAATTGATTTGATTAAAAATATTTATAAATTTATAATATTAAATTCTCAATCAATTATCTTATTTTGAGCTTTATTTTATTGATTTTAAGCTTTCAATCAAATGTCTTATAATCTTCTCAATTTATGCTTTTATATATTTATTCAATTTAATTTACTTGATTTAAAGTACTATTAATTTAAAGTAATATTAGATAAATAAATTATTCTCCAATGTCAAAAATTATTTAAAGTGGTATCATTAATATGTTGTTTTCATATTTTGATTTGCATGATTATTCTTGATAATTGATTGAAGTTAAATTAAATTAAAAATATATTCTTACTCTAAAAAATAAATTTTTAAATTTAATTTTGAAACTTATTTAAAAATTTAAATTTGATACTATTTATTTTACTTTACTTGATACATTTTCAATACATACCTTTTTCAAACTTAATTGACTAAAATTTCTTAAGAAAAAAAAAGATTAAATATTAAAGTGCATATTATACTTGATTTTATGATTAAATCTTTTGAAAAGCTTTGTTCCTCTTAAAGCTTAAAAGTGTATATTTAAAAATCTGCTTAAAAAATCATATTCATTCAAAATGAGGGAGAGCCTTTAATATTTAAATTCAAGCTAACTTTTGAAAAGAAAAAAATATTCATTCAAAAGAAGAGTTGATTTCTTTGATTTGACTTTATGAATTTGATACATCTCTTAATTTAATGTCTTCATATTATTTTTGATGATTTTTTCTATTCTTTTTCATGAGCTTTTTGATATTATTGAAAAGGGGGAGAGGTATATTGAGTATATGCTTAAAGAATTAATATTTAAGAAACTCAATGAATTTCATGCTTGGAACCTTAATACTTATTAATTTGAATTAAAATATTATTTTCATATGAGTATATAAATTATGTAAAACATTAATTGGAGCTTTCATGAAGTGTGCATTTATGTTTATGTATATTATCACTTCATGACTTTATACTAGCCTATTTATTAAAACATATTAAATTATATTTCAATACATATACTCAAAGTTTTGCCATCATCAAAAAGAAAAAAATTATTGACCCCATGATTGATTTTGATAATCATCAAATTTTGACTGTTTAAGTATTTAACCATGTGTTTCAAGAATGGATGTAAGTCCTTCCAGGCGTTCAAGTTAAAATTATAATTTTATCAAGTTGGAGATCAAAAAAAATGATAAGAGATAAAATTATAATTTTATAAAATTAAAAAAATCTATTTTGAAAGCCTCAAGTATAAGCTTAGAAGATTTATGATCTTTTGGAGGTAGTCTCATAATTTTTGGATGCATAAATTGAAAGAAAATCAAGTTTTAGTAAAAGGATCAACCCAAGAGATGATCCCTAGGTTATCTTTTTTCAAAATGGGCTGCTCGACATGCATGGCATGCAATCTAGGCCAATCCTGTTAGATATATTTGCCCTAAAAGTTAGAATTGACTGACACTTATAATATACTTCTAGAGGCAAAATTATAATTTTGACTATAATCAATAAAATGGGTTATTTTCTATCATATATGTGTATTTAGTGTCTGTGATACATCCTTTGAGTTAATGGTAATGATAATTCATATTTTTAAGAGTTGAAAATTTAAGATATGAATAATCATTATTAACTCATAAAATGCTCCCGACCATAGGATCATCATGAGGATAGTGATTGATCTAGAAGGTTGGTGTACAATCGCTTATCTTTGGTAGATGAGTCTTAAGTCTACGGTGTGGAGACATCGGAGCGAGAGTATAGGTACTCGTTAGAGAATGAGGGCACTGAGCGTGACCACCTCGAGTAGTCATTAGGAAGTCTACCTTCTCATCAATGACTGACTCGATGCTGCAGTGGTATGTTTGGTTCTTTGACCTGAGGTACATCAGTAGTTCACCTTGAGGGTGTTATAGTTTGACTACACCATAACTCGATCTCCTAGCCATTCAGAATCCTGAGGTGTATGTTGGCTATAGCATGTTCATTGTAGGAACTGGATTGCATCAAGATGGAATCTATCTACCTCGGTGGTAGAGGAGCAGCCCTATGATGATCATGAGAATCAAGTCCAGAAGCCCATGGCCATGGCAGAGTGAAATAATAGAAAGAGTTTCTATTTAGATTTTCACATCGGACTTGAATCGAATGATTACATCATATGACAGAAACTAGGGTTTGACGAGTTCACCTTAACCCTAATCTGATCGGGGCTCAAGATAGAAGAACTTAATCACACAAGGTAGCTGCACCAAGAGGTTCGCATTCAGCTCTGATGGGTTGCCACCATATACTGCTAGGTGTCACTGGTGGATTTTGGGAGCAATTAGAATGATTTAGATGATCGATCATTCTAGCTGTTCGAATCAGAAGAGTTCTGATCCATCGAAAGGAGTTTCGATGATGTCGATGATAGAGATCATGACATATCCCATTACCATATAGAACTGAACCTAACTGGGTCACACAAACAAGGGTTTGAATCTGGTGATCATCAATTGAACTGATCCAGTTCAATTGATCTGAATGAGATTCAATTAGGTTCAAGAAAATCGTGCTAGCACTCGATTGAACCTAACGTTCTTCTTTTACTATCATAAATAGTTGTCCTGACTGAGCCAAAAGAGTTTGTGCTCAATCAGAGGCCTTCACTTGGTCTGACTGAAGCCTGTCCAGGTCAGAAAAGGATTGTCTTATTTTGTAAGACAATACCTGCCATTTTTGGTCACCTACCATTTCTTCATTTCTCATCCTTTGACTTTGGTCAAAAGTTGACCTTTGACTGGTCAAATGTTGACCATTGATACTTTGACTTCTGTCCATATGTCATGCACCTATTGGAGAGCTGGTGGGGCTTGTCCTCCTGCCAGAAACTAGCAAGGAGGAGGGCGCACGCCAAGGGTGGCGTACGCCCAAGCTTGAGGTGCCCAGGAGTCCCTATTGGACAGGGACTCCATCTCCTTATTGGATTCTGATTAGACTCCTCCTAAGAACCAACTTTGACTGGTCTTAGGCACCATCTAAGGATGAATCCAAGGGACTCTATTCCCACCAATCAGATTTAGATCTGATTTCACAAAGGGTTGTGATTGGTTGGGATGAAGAGGAGTTGGATCACGCATAGTCTATAAATAAGACCCTGCGCCCAACTCAAAAAAAAAAAAATATAATTCTCTACGCCCCAAGGCTGCCTCTCTCTTCCTCCTCTATGCCAAGTTCATCTTCTCCCTCTCCTCTCCATGCCCAAAGAAGTTTGGGATCTCAGTTGGTGCAATCTAGGGGAGAAAAAGGCGATAGAAAGCTAGAAGGCTGCGTTGCTGCAAAGGACAACTGCTGATCTTCAAAAGCTATTTTGAAGATTCTCCAAATTAGATTCAGATCTGATTTTTGGAGACGTGATAGAGAAGAAGAGGATCTCCAGATCTAGCCCGAGTGGATATCGATAGAGGTCAGGCACTTACGTGGCTAAATCCAGAACCTTCCGCTGCTTACAGGATCATCAATGGATAATAAGATTATCCTACATCAAAATAAATTAAATCTAATTTAATTTATCTATATTTTATTTTAATTATTAGAATAATAAAAATCAGATCTGAAACATCTCAGATCTAATTCGGATCAAAGAGAAAAATTTTTGAAATATATCTCTTGATCCGATCAGATCTGAACGAACCTGGTCTGAAAAATTATGATTTCTCTTCAATTATAGCATGAGATTACATCAAAAATTAAAAATATAAGAAAGAAAAATATATTGATCATATCAACATGCATCTACACTACATCTGATGTTGGTATGTAATAATAGATCAGATCCATATTATCTATGCAAGTTAGATGTTCTAACTTGCTGATCCAGGCTTGAGGATGAAGCTTCGAGCCATACATACATCCGACCTCTAAGAGATGTCCACACGAGCCCACGAATTTCGATCAGAAGTCCGATGCAGGAAATCGGCATAGTATGCTAGTACTGTACTGATCTTTCTTTGATAGTCGTTCTGGTGCTTCCTTCTTCAAAACTCGGACACTTCAAAAAATTAGAAGAAAGGAAAGAGACTTTCAATCTAAAACAACATTCAAAAATCTATATGAAAGAGGAGGAGAAAGGAAGAGCAAAAGATCCTCAAAGATGACCCTCTTCTTCTTCTCTTTTCTCTCACCTAGATACCTAGATTGATATCTATGAAATCTCCATACCCCAAGGATCTCTCTCTCAAATTTTCTCACACCCAAGAGTCCTCTCAATTATTTAGAAATTAAAAAAAAATCAGCCCAAAATTCTCTTTAAATAATGAGATATGGAAGAATCCTTATCTAGGTCAAATATCTAGATAAGAAATATCCAAATTGGGCAAGACAAGGGGCGCCCAACTCTTGGGTGCCCCTTCCTTTTTCTTTAGCGTGGACCATCCCTTTTTGTCACACAAAAAGTCTTCTATTTCCATAAAAAATTTTAGGAGAAAATAGAAAGTCGGTGACACCTTATGGGAGGAGTTTTGGTTTGTTAGAATTCTATCACATAAAATTCAAAATCACAACAACCTACCTTCTATTAACTTGGTCCATAATTTAATTCCATGTAGAGAGAAGGGAAGCAAGTGGGTGCACATGAAGACCTGAGAGAAAGGATTTTCTATGAAAAAGTCCTAAAAAATAGGCGTGGGGGCATGGGGTGGGCATGAGATATCAAGTGGCGCAAGGAAAGAAGTCCTAGTCTCACTAGGACTTCTAATTTGACTTGATCAAACATGATTTTTGAATCAAATTAAATTAAAATTAATTAAATCTAATTAGAATAAATTTTAATCTAATTAAAAAATTAATTAAATTAAATTAAATTAAATTAAATTTTTTAATTAAATTAAAAAAATAAGTTGATCCAAGTTCTAGTTGAACTAGGACTAGTTCTTTCTTGCACTCGGCTTATCCAATAAACTAATTGAACTTGATTCAATCAAGTCTAAACTAAATTTAATTAAATTATATTTAATTAAACTTGATCTCAATTCTCTGACTTAATCAAATTAAGTCAATTAGCAATTCAATTGCTAATCGATTCTCCTGCAATGCTTGTACTAGGTTAAACATCAATCGTATTGATCGTTTAACTCTAGAACGATTCTTAATCATTGATCAACCATCTGATCACATCATAAACTCTAATATATATGATCCTATAGGTCTAAACCTAAACTTGTAGTATAGAAATAAATTTTTATACCAATCAAAATGACCATCTAGTAATGGTACCTGATGGTCGGATAGGTCGAATGTGTAGAACAATATCCTTAGAACCCATGTGGATATTGTTTCCATATAATTCATTCCTTTGACCAAAATGCTCATAGGACACCTAAGCATTCAACTATCAACTCTGATCAGGATGTTCACATTATATTTCAAAATATCAAATCCACCTCATGGATTATCCTAGCCAAGGTTTTGCTATATTGAAATACAGTGATACATTCTTCTCCAACTCTTGGAGTGGTCAATCCCATCTTGATCATATACCGACTTTGCAAGTATTTGACTATGCCCAAAAATCTTCCGTTACTGAATTAGAAATTCAATTAATCTGATACCAAAGCACAGTGAGTTGCTTGCAAGCCACTGAGGTGTTCTCAAGTTCAAGGAACACTTATATCTATATTCCATCAGAGACATTCTCGACAACAGAATGCTCTGAAGTTGGTCACATTCAGTGATAATGTACCTTTACATCTTACCTATATGCCATACCAATATCTCCACACTTCTTGGTTAAGAGGATAATCAACCTATATGGTGTACAATGACCTATGCTCGATAGATGCTATTGTCCTAATTAATGGCCAATCATTTAATCATGAATAGTTTTAAGGACTAATCGATAAATCCTCCTTTTATCAAATCTAAATAGTCTTAAGAACTTCATCACAACAATGAAGTTCATTAGAAGATAAAAACTTATGATAAAAAATATCAAAAATATATTTTATTAATTAATAAATTAATTATAATTATAATATAGCTTAACCATCAATAGGCTGATGATTGACTTTAGGATACATTTTTCAACACTGAATGCATTCTTCAGTATCGTGACCGTAGTCATGATAGTAGAGGCAATACTTATTTGGATTGCGCTTGCCAGGATGAGTGCGCATCTTCTTCGACCTTGATGACTGCTTCTTGTGTTAGATATATGTGCCCTAGAAGCCAGAATTGGCTGACACTTGTAATCCACTTCTAGGGACAAAATTATAATTTTCACTATAATGAATAAAATAGATTATTTTCTATCACATATGTGTATTTAGTGTCTGTGATACATCCTTTGAGTTAATGGTAATGATAATTCATATTTTCAAGAGTTGAAAATTTAAGATATGAATAATCATTGTTAACTCCTAAAATGCTCCCAACCATAGGATCATCACGAGGATGGTGATTGATCCAGAAGGTTGGTGTACAATCGCTTCTCTTATAGTAGATGAGTCTTAAGCCTATGGTGTGGAGACACAGGAGTGAGAGTACAGGTACTCGTTAGAGAATGAGGGCACTGAGCGTGACCACCTCGAGTAGTCATTAGGGAGTCTACCTTCTCGTCAATGCTGACTCGATGCTACAGTGTGTGTCTGGTTTTCTTTGGACTAAGGTGCATCGGCAGTTCACCTTGAGGGGTGTTATAGTTTGACTACACATTACTCGATCTTTAGCCATATGGAACCCTGAGGTGTATGTTGGCTATAGCATGTTCATTGTAGGAATTGGATGGCATCAAGATGGAATCTATCTACCTCGGTGGTAGAGGAGAAGCCCTATGATAATCATGAGAATCAAGTCCAGAAGTCCATGGCCATGGCAGAGTGAAATAATAGAAAGAGTTTCTATTTAGATTTTCACATCGGACTCAAATCGAATGATTACATCATATGACAGAGACTAGGGTTTGACGAGTTTAACTTAACCCTAATCTGATCGGGGCTGAAGATAGAAGAACTGAATCACACAGGTAGCTGCACCAAGAGGTTCGCATTCAGCTCTGATGGGTTGCCACCATATACTGCTAGGTGTCATTGGTTGATTTTGGGAGCAATTAGAATGATTTAGATGATCGATCATTCTAGCTATTCAAATCAGAAGAGTTCTGATCCATCGAAAGGAGTTTCGATGATGTCGATGATAGAGATCATGACATATCCCATTACCATACAGAACTGAATCTAACTAGGTCACACAAACAAAGGTTTGAATCTGGTGATCATCAATTGAACCGTTCTAGTTCAATTGATCAGAATGAGATTCAATTAGGTTCAAGAAAATCTTGCTAGCACTCGATTGAACCTAACGTTCTCCTTTTGCTATCATAAATAAGTTGTCCTGTCTGAGCCAAAGGAGTTTATGCTCAATCAGAGGCCTTCATATGGTCTGACTGGAGGTTGTCCAATCAGAAAGGTTGTCTTATTTTGTAAGACATTACCTGCCATTTTTGGTCACCTGCCATTTCTTATTCTTTGACTTTGGTCAAAAGTCTACCTTTGACTGGTCAAACATTGACCATTGATACTTTGACTTTTGACCATATGTCACACACCTATTGGAGAGCTGGTAGGGGCCTGTCCCCCTGCTAGAACCTGATAAGGAGGAGGGTGCACGCACCCTTAGCGTGTGCCCAAGTTGGAGATGCTAGGATCCTTGTTGGATAAGGACTCCATCTCTTTTTGGATTCCAATTAGAGTTCTTCTCAAGAACCAACTTTGACTGGTCTTAGGTGCCCTCTAAGGAGGAATCCAGGGGACTCTATTCCCACCAATCAAATTTAGATCTGATTTCACAAAGGATTGTGATTGGTTGGGAAGAAGAGAAGTTGGATCACAGTCAGTCTATAAATAAGATCTGTGCCCACTCAAATATATGAGATGATTGAATCACAATTCCCATGCCCTAGGCTGCCTCTCCCTCCTTCTCCACCAAACCACCTTCTCCCCTTGCTCTCCACGTCCAAAAGAAGTTTTGGATTTTTGTTGGTGTGATTCAAGCAAGAGAAAGGCGATCAAAATCTAGAAGGCTACGCTGCTGCAAAGGACGACTGCTGATCTTCAAAAGGAGTTTTGAAGATCCTCTAGATCAGATCCAGATCTGATTTTTGGAGGTGTGATAGAGAAGAAGAGGATCTCCAGATCTAGCCTGAGTGGATATCGGTAGAGGCTAGGTGCTTGCGTGGCTAGATCCAGAACCTTCCGCTACAACAGGATCATCAACGGGTAATAGGATTACCCAAATTAGGTAAATTAAATTTGATTTAATTTATTCTTATTTTATTTTATTTATTAAAATAATAAGAATTAGATCTAAAATATTTTAGATCTAATATAGATCAAAAAAAAAATTTTTAAAATATATCTCTTGATTGAGATGGTT